>JACCPG010009740.1:0-15801 GCA_016069955.1 Drepana arcuata | reverse complement strand
ATAGTGAGGAAACCTGCATACGTCTGAGAAGAAATTCAGAGGCGTATGTATAGTCGTGCTTGAGTAACGGCGATGGACTCGTCATCTGTCACGTTGGCACCTAATATATCTCTGGCGGAAAGTGGGTGTGGGGGTGGGCCAACTTGACATGGCGAGTCCATCGCCGTCACTCAAGCACGACTATACATACGCTTTTGAATTGCTTCTCAGACATACATACGTCTGAGAAGCAATTCAAAAGGATATGAATATGCAGGAAACCTACATAGGTTTCCTCTCGATATTGTCCTTCACCGTAAAGCTCGTGGTGTGACTAATCACTGTACTTACGTTTAGAAAAACTCAATGGTACAGTCGAGATTCGAACGATTCGATGGTCGAACCACTCGGTCACCACAGCTTTAGTTGTAGACATTACATAAACTACTCCTAACTAAAATATAATTCTAATATTGGCGGTACATTTGTGCGTGGTCCGTTACAATTTAATTGATAGAATTTTGTATGACACTTTTATATTTTGAGAAGAACCTATTTTATGGTGATGCTAGGGTCCTTCAGTCAGACACGCTATTCATATTAGATCTTACAAACATATTTCATATGTATCTGACGACAATTCAAGTAACACATCCTTTTCTTAATTTTTATTTGAATTCAACATTTTAAGCTAAAACTGCTTGTGCCGTCAGGCTAAATTAATGTAACTTGTAATGCTAATTAGATGTAACTTTAAAAGTAACATCTAATCGTATAATGTGAACCCATTGACTATTTATTTAACTTAATTGTAAAGTCGGTTGTTTCTCAGGAAGCATTGGACGCGAATCTTATTAATTTGATACTTTTAAGTGGTAGGGTACTCTTTTTAGCAAAAAAATATTTCCCGTAAATTGAAACTAGTGTACTAACTGTATAAAATATTTCAAACCAAAGTATTTAGCTGAAAATATAAGGTGGGGTCCTATTTTATATTCGAATAAAATTACAATCACATGCACTTGTATTAAAAAATAAATCATCATAAAGTGTACGAATTATGAAGTTCCAAGAGAACAATAATATTTTTCAAATAATTTAGTTTTACGCATCTCCGCTAGTCTGAAAGAACGAACTTTGTTTTGAAAGCGTAGATAAGAATTTGCCATACAATCGTTCAAATTATGGAAGTGTGCTAGATGCTGCATGTGTATCTATGAAAAAATGCTCCATCCATGCACACAGTAACGCACACAAACTCAATTTATTCGTGTGTTTTCGCGGCACTGGAGTGAGCAGAGCCGAGCGTCGTTTTGTGACTGAACTTATTTCCATTTAAAATACCTGAAATAGTGTGAAAATAATAAGTGTTTATTGTTTTATTTGTTATATATTCAACGATAGAGAGAGTTTTTATTGCGAAGGCTGCTTCTGTGGCGCATATGTGTCGCAAAGGAAGGAAGAAAATATGATGGCGCGTGATTGACTATGGCAGTGGGTCCTTTCTCGTAACAAATTAGGACTTTGCTCGAACGATGTACGGACGCTACTAATAAAAGTAAATTTTCTTGTTACTGTGTAATAATTACATCCTAAATCTGCATTTAGATTATATGTATGTGTAATAAGTGTTGTGTAATAAAGGAATCCAAGTTTTTGATAGCAATAACTTGATCTTGCAGTTGGAAGACTGCCTTATAATCGACTTGTTGGGAGCAATTTTTGCATTTATGGCGACGTAACGCCTCATTATATTACTGTGAGTCCACAATTTATGTTTTAATTCATAAAATTTACCATTTATCGGTAAAACATTTGATATTTTGAACAAATATTGAATTAACCTAAATGTGATAAAAAACGAAACTTCATTTCGATTCTTTTGTTTCAGAAAATCACAGCAGGCGTACGGTGGCTATTAGAATACCTAAACATCACGTCGAGGCGACATTTCCTATAAAATTACTGCATAATACATACATTTTTCATGATTTATTCATAAATTTCGACCTCTTGCATGATATTTCCCCATGGAAACAATCTGAATATTTAGATTTCTATTGAAATGGATGAGTCTGAGGATAATATGAGTTCTGAAGATGTATGGAAGATGGACACTTCTTTGACAGCAAGGTCAAAACCTAGGAAACGGTCACTAGTTGAGAGAGAGTTAGAGACCAACTTTACTGCTAAAATGACTTCTCCTGTCACGAATGGTGATGGCACTAGCCTAAGTAGATATGGTCGAGCTAGACGTTTGAAGAATGAATTGGAGTCTACGGAATTCAAGAAATTAGTTTTAGATGTGCCAAAATCGTTTACTGAAAAATCACCAACAACGATACATTCCCCAGTGTATAAAATGCATGCATCCAATTCCCCATGCAAGACAGAATCATCAAAGGGAGCCTTTTCAGAGGAAACACATTTAGAGAATCAAATTGAGAACATTTATCAGGAAAATATATCATTGAGCCGGTTTGGATCTGATGATGTAATAAGTTCTTCACCAGCGAAGAAGTTCCCCAAGGTGTATATTCGTAAAGATTTGATACAAAGAAGGGAACCGGAGGAAACAATAATGCTTATAAAAAATATTTTCTCACCAGTCAAAAATGAAGGCTCTAAAAAAGGGGTAAACTCACATCTCAACAATGTTCTGGAAAGATCTTCCGAGAAGTACACTTTGGACTCCGGTAGCCCACAAAATGGTTACCTCGACAACTCATCTGTAGTGAAAACTTTGGACTTTGATGGGACCAAAAAGAAAAAGAAAGAAAGTAAAGATACAAAAAGTTCATTATCAAAGAATGATTTGTTTGACTTGGAAGCCAAATGCTCATACCAGGTCGGGGACTTGGCCTGGGCAAGGATGGGCACATATCCATTCTGGCCCTGCATTGTAACTAGAGATCCTTCAACTGGCTTGTTTGTTAAAAAGAAGTGTAAGTTTTGTTTGTCTTTCTCCATATTACAAACTAATATTATATAAATGTACTTTGCATGGGTGGACATAACTTTTTTTAACATTTTGGCATAGTTTTTTTCTTGCAATAAAAAATATTAATCAATGATAGTGTAGCATTAAAATGGTGAAAAAAATTTTCTAATCTGTCCAGTACTTTTTGAGCCAATTCCTTACAAACATATACAAATATACAAATCTTTCCTCTTTATAATAGTAGTATAAATAATCTTTAATTTTAGTCTTGCCCTTAGTTTTATGCATATAAATCAAAGTTAATCATTCACCACCTCTTATATTCCTCGCCATAGAATTCAAAATGTATAGTATAGACTTGAGTTCAAAAGATTTTATTACTAACTTGTTTGTTAGTTAATTTAGTCTCAATACCAGGTGCCTACAACCACATCTCACCATAGTGACATTTGTCTAGGACACACTGATAGCAAGCTAATTAGCAAGGCTTAAAATACTAATATTTTATAGTGTAACTGTATATATATCTACATATATAAAAATGTTATGTTGGTTTGTGTAAGCTTCAAAAACTCAAAAAGTTCTGCACCAATAATCTAGCTGAAATTTTAGCATGATATATAATAATTCATGTAATTCTGTTCAGCCATTCTGGCATGATTGTGTAACAAACATACAAAAGTTTCACATTTTTATATTATAAGGATGCTAATACTATTAAAAATAACCACAATAAAGACCAGGAATATCACATAATATAATAATTAAAATTACAGTGTTTGGACGCACAGAACATTACATTGTCCATGTGACATTCTTTGGTGACAATGGCCGTCGCAGCTGGATTGTGGACAACATGTTGAGGAACTTCCTTGGACAACTGGAGTTTGAAACTAGCAGGGACACTTTCACCCCTGAGGTAGTATAAATAATAATTGTTGATGGGCATTTGTACCATACTCAACTAGAGTTTTCTTTCATACTGTAAGAGTCCTGAAAGACACTGATATGTCTATATTAAAATACTTACATTCACAAATACATACATGCACGACCCCTCTCGGGTCTCAGCATGATGAGGAGTCAGAGAGAGGAGTGTGCCAGTTCTCTCTGGACTTACACATCTTTTTCATTTCATACAAGTTCATCAGTCTCCCAAATATCATAAAATAAATTAATATCTCAAGATATCAATTATAATAAATCAAATATAATCAACAATAATATAATATAATTGATATGATATAGAGACCACACTTTCCACAAGGGTCTCCAAAGGGGTAAAACTGTGAAAGATCTTTTTTTCAATGGAGATATATAATCATGTGCTAATGCAGTGATAGTCACACCACAAATTTTACAGTCTAGGAAAACATTCAGAAAAAAACTTGCATACGTTTGAGAAGAAATTCTAAGGCGTATGTACTCTTAGCTGCTTGAGAAACGGAGATAGACTCGCCATATAGGCATCGAAATCTCCGGTGGAATGTTGGTGTGTAGGTACTACACCCCCTCTTGCCTAGCCCTTCCGTAAAGATAAGGATTACACATAAAATGCCATAGCACAAGATTTTATACAAGTCAAGCAATTAGGAGGAATTGAAATTGTTAATATGCATGTATGGATTTGAATTTATAAATGTATTATCGCATTTGGGGTCGTGAGTTCACCCCAGTAGAACTTATATCACGTTGAACTAAGATATATATTTATCTGACAATACTATTGTGACTAAGACTCCAAATAAGACTATAAAAATATATATAATATATAACATCACGCCGATTCCCTAACGGGTAGAGAGAGTCGAGCAACAGTTCTCCCTAGACTGCTACAGACCTTACACTTCATCCACATTATTCAGTCTGGTTTTGAGTAGCCTTAACATTCATATCCTTGAGTATTCAATGTGATACGTAGTTGGTAGCTGGAATTTGGTCTTTGCTTTGTCCTATCAATAAATATTTCTTTTCTTTTAGGAGAAGAAAAAAGATCCCAGATTATATGGCGCCTTTTTCATATCAGAGAAGAAACTACCATTTTGGAACATATCTGTTGAAGAAGCCGAAACATTACTGAGAGAACCAAAAAGATTAAGAATAGATCTCTTAAATGATTTGTTAGGGAAATCCAAACCGGTTAAAACAACTCCAAAGCAGTTAAAAAGCGGAAAAATAACTAGAACTGACAGTGACGTGTCTTTGAGCGAGAGCCTTTATGACAGCTTGTTTTCCGAAGACGACGGCAAGCCTGAAGAAGCAGATCGCTGTAGGAACAAAGCCAAGAATAAATCTCTAGATGTCTCCCAGGTGGTGACAGCTTGCCTTGACAATATGGCCGCCAAAACTGGTATAACTATGATTCAAAGACAGTCGCACATGGACAGATGGCTACAGAAAGCTAAATCTAAGACTCCGGAAAAGACTCAAGTACAGAACCCTATTCCTCAAAAAGATAATAAAAGTGGCAGTAAGAAAAAGAAGAAATCATCCCTGACGGAGATGGTACAAAAGCCATACAGTTTAAGGAAATCTCAGACTGAATCAAATCTCACGAATTCTATGCCTAATCAAAACGAACATGATTACAGTGTATACCAAAATGAGAACAATTCAGCCATTACTAATGAAACAGACCTGACTTTAGATAGTGATGATGTTGATAATTGTGTGATAAATACATCAGGCTGTGGTATAGGTATAATTGCTAAGGTGGAATCTCTTTGTGGACAAACTGAAAAGAAAACTGAAGAAAATGAGTTGACAACTCCAGTCGTGGAGGATGATTCTATAATGCCTGAAGAACAGTCTAAAGAAACTCCCAGTGAAGTTATTCCAGAGATGAAAGGTCAAGAAGATCAACAAGAAGAGACTCCCAGTGAAGTTATTCCAGACATGAAGGATCAAGATGAGGATGTTGAAAAAAGCCCACAAAAAAGTATAAATATGGAAACTACTGAATCAAATTATGAGAAAGTTGAATTAAATGCTAATGATATGGGGACTAATAACAGTAATAATGTTTTACAGATTGAAAAGATAAACAATGAAGACAGAGATGCAGGTGACGTAGATGGTAAAGAGTCAGCAATAGAAGACAATTTGGAACCAGTTTCAAAAAATGACGTTATTTTAGATAAGCGAACGGAAGATGATGACGAAAATATTATTAATAGACATCTTGATGACAAAGAAATTTCGAGTACAGTGGATAGATTAAGTAAATATTTTATTGACAAAGATGCTATAAATACAGTTGATAAAATATTGGATCGACAAGAAGATGACATCGAAACGGCTGGACCAAATGATATGTCTATTGACAATAGTAGTGATAATATAGCAAATAATATTTTAAACTGCGAGACAGATAAAACAAATTTTCAAGAAGCTCATAGTCTCATTGAAAATAAAATTGAAGGTAATACTTTTCCTTCTGAAAAGGACAGTACAATTAAAGACAAATTAGAGAATGCGAGTAATAATAATATAAATGCAGCAGACGATAAAGCAGAAGCCAATTCTGATGTCAATGAACTACATCAGTGTGACGAAAAGGAATCTGTGGATGATTTAGATCTAGATTATGAAAGTGATGATTTTGATTATAAATTGGAGTACAGTCCATTAACAAATGACGAGAAAAGTGACGTGGACGAAGATGATAGCTCTGTAGCCAAAACCAGTAAGGCAAGTAATCTCAAAACTAGCCCATTAAATAAGAAAGATAATGCATTTAACAATAAAATAGTTAATGACTCCAAAACAGATTCTGAATTGGCCCTTATTGAGAAGGATACAACTATACCAAAAATAAACTCATCTAATGTTATTGAAGAAAATGGAATCCATAATGATTCTGACATTCTGAATGAAATTAATGAAGATAATGATTCTATACATTCTGAAGACAGTCAACCCAGAACTAGAAGCAGGGCAAAAAGAGAGATATGCACAGGAAAATCTACTTCAAAGGCAGAGAAGACAAGGTTTCAGAAGTATGTGGAGCTTCACCAGGATACAGTCATGGATGAGCACCCTGAACTGAATGAGGAAGAGATCAACACATATTTGTTTAAAACTTGGCTATATGAGCAGAGCAAGAAATCTGAAGCGAAGAAAGCTGATGATTTACAACAATTGGGGCTAGTAAAGGGATTATGGAAAGAAACTTCGCAAAAGAAACTTTCCCTTTCACTTAAAAATAAAGACTATAAGAAAAAAGTCACAAAGACTGTAGAGGATGATGCTGATACAGTATCTATTAATTCAGAGGACAGTGGGTCGTCTCTGGTTGTTAGAAGAACTCGTTTCAGAAGAATTGATATGGCAGTGTCCTCTAAAGACAATAAAAGCGCCAATGTCAGTCCCGCAAGAAGTATTGACGAACGAGATATAGAAACAGTTTCAATCAATTCGGATTTGGCTGAAAATTTAGATACTCGAAAACGATATAAGAGAATAAAAACTCCATTCGAAGTAGCACAAGGAATGAAGATAGCTGAAGTACGCCTAGATAATACAAGGATTAACAATCGTGAATTCGAATTAGCATCACGTAATTCCGAAGACGATGAACCACTGTCGACACATAATAATTCCGATATTAAATCCTTAGTATCTTTGTCACAAGATGACAAAACAAAAGAACCAAAAACATTATCTGCTGAAGCTAGTCTTCAAACCTCACATACACCTGATTTAGAAGCAATTAAAAGTCAAGAAAGTAGCGAAAAAAATATTGATTCGGCTGAAACAGAATCAGTCGATTCTGAAAGTGAAGTGCCCCTGAGTAGACGAAAGTTGCGAACAAAACCAAAAGTATACCAATCTAAACTTAAAGACGATATAGAAGCTGATACAGCCTCTATATCCTCTCAAAGTAGTGATCTAACTTTAAATAGACGAAAACATAGACCTAAGAATGAAAAGAAGTTAGAGAAGGTGTTAGATGACCCAGAATTTATCCAATATCTAGAATTAAGACAAGATGCTTTAATAGACGAAAATCCTCAGCTGACACACGACGAAGTTGTTAATTACCTATTTAAGACTTGGTTATACGAGGAGAATTCCAAACACGAGCTGAAGAAAACGGATGATATTGAACAGTCAGGTCTGGTCAAAGGACTAGCCCAAGAACCACAGCCAAAGAAAATTAAAAAGAAAGTAAAAGGCGACAAAGAAACTTTAGATGATTTCATAATTAAAGACAAGCCAAAACGTAAAGTTATACAACCTTATTACAATGAAGATTTGTCCGACCTGGAAGATGATATCAAAGTGTTTGATATCTTTAAGAAGTGTTCTAAAAAACACAATAATTCTAGTGAAGTTAAAGATGGCAATGAAATGGCAGAAATTGTTGAAATTGAAGATGACACCTTTGCAGAAACAGGCCAAGAAAATATGGAACAGGAAATAGACGAAGTGGAGCTATATTTTGAAGATTTAACAAAACCCAAACCTAATGTATTCAAAGGCTTAGTTAGGGAGAAAGTTTGTGAAATTTGTGAATCGTCTGGTAACCTTGTTAAATGCAAAGGTTGCAACAGCATGTTTCACGTTGACTGTGTCAAAAAAGTGGAAGTAATAGACGTTCCCACTCCTTCGAGGGGAAGAAAGAAGAAAAAGAAGAAGCCCGGTCGTAAAGCGAAAAGTCTAGAAGATTCAGAGAGTCAAAGCGACGATAAGTCCAGGGATCTTTCGGAGGAAAACAATGAGTCCATCGAAGAGATAGCCGAACCTGAAACCTGTACAGTCGACGCAGAACATTTCGAAACGCAATTAGAAGCTAAGATGAAAGAAATTCTTGGAGACATAGACACTGTACACTACGACTCGTATTCGAGCGACGACTGCTTAGATTGGACGGACACTATAGCTGGGAAATGTGAGATAGTTGACGTTAAACAGAAACGGAAACCTGACCCGTCAGAATATTCCGATTTTAAATGCAACAACTGCTTGAAATCCGACACTCCGGTGTGTTTCGTCTGCAAAGCGGCGGTGTCCAAAACGTCTGTAGAGTTACGCCAGCGGTGTCATGTGGCTCACTGTCATAAGTACTACCACTTGGAGTGTTTGGAGCAGTGGCCCCAGACCCAGTTCAACGGGGGAGAGCCCTCTCGAAATAATAAGAAGATCAATGAGTTCTTTGAAGCGCTGACATGTCCAAGACACGTTTGTCACACCTGTGTGTCGGATGACCCTAGAGGGTGCAAGACCAGGTTTAGCGGAGACAAGCTGGCTAGGTGTGTGAGGTGCCCAGCCACATACCACGCTTTTACTAAGTGCCTGCCTGCTGGGACGCAGATCTTGACAGGATCACATATTGTATGCCCCAGACACTATGAGCATAGGTGAGTGATATTTATGTACATATTATTACACCAAATCCCTCACTGGGTAGGCAGAGTACTCTAGTTCTCTCTAGAATTAAGGTCCTCTCATACAACTTTTAGATATATCATTATCAGTATATTGTTAGACCTCTCACAGTCTGTCTCTCAGACAGCCGGCGTCTCTGATATAATCCCTTCCATTTAATTCGGTCCAAGGCACGTCCCTATACGTCACGTTATGACTCACTTTATCGTTCTGAATAAAATCGTGATCGAATTTCAAATCATTATTTCTTTTCTCCAACACCTCTATCTATCTATCTAGTCGTTGTTCACGTCTCACATACCATATAGTGCAAAGCTCCAGATATATGTTTTTATGAAAATTTTCTTAACTTTTCTCGATATGTGGCTTGTAAATGTAGATCTATTCGAACCATAAGGGTCCCCGAAGGGGTAGGCAGAGGTGTATAGGTAATACCGACCCACCCACTATCCGCCAGAGATATATTAGGTGCCAACGTGACAGATGGCGAGTCCATCGCCGTTACTCAAGCACGACTTTATATACGACTTTGAATTGCTTCTCAGATGTATGCAGGTTTCCTCTCGATGTTTTCTTTCACCGTAAAGCTCGTGATGTGACTAATCACTGTACGTAAGTTCATTAAAACTTATTGGTACAGTCAGGATTCGAACTTGCGATCTTTGTGTCGCAGGCAACTACTCGAACCACTCGGCCACCACGGCTCTAATTTATAATATTAGTAAGACAGTAAGATTATAATTGTAGTATTGTGGCATTTCGTTTTATTTGCAGACCAGGTAAAGTGCCTTGCCACGTTAACACAGGCTGGTGCTTCATATGTGCGCTGGGGGGCACCCTCATTTGCTGCGAGTACTGCCCCACATCGTTCCACGCAGAGTGCCTTAACATCAAGCCTCCGGAAGGTAATTTTACATCACTATTCTTCTTCACACCTATCCACCTAGGTAGGCAGAAATTTAATAACCAACAGGGAAAATAATTGGGTGCCAACATGACAGATGGCGAGTCCATCGCTGTTTCCCAAACACGCCTACGTATGCAGTTTTCCTTTGGAAGTTTTCCTTCACCATAAAGGTAGAGGTGTGTTTAATCAGTGTAATTCAAACAGCCAGATTTAATAAATGAGATAATTAGTCTTTTTAATAGTTACATAGTCAGGAGTTAGGGAGTGTCGCCATCTGCTGATCCTTTCGGTTACCGTTTACCATCAAGCTGCTTGCTAGTTTTCACCACTAGAAACTACTTTAGACCTTGCATGATCACTACTTTTTGTAAAACAAATTCTAAAACTACTGAACGGATTTTCATGTGGTTGTCACCAATAGGACGATTCACGAGGAAGATAAAGGTGTATTAATCATTAAGGTTTCGTGTAAATTGAAAATGTCCAGTTGTCTGGCAGCTTTTACCAAAAACGCTGCATAATCCCCACGAAACCAGGGCCGGTCGCTGGTGAATGATAATTTAAGTTGTATTGTTTGTTTATCAGGTGGCTACATGTGCGAAGACTGCGAAACAGGTCGACTGCCGCTGTACGGTGAGATGGTGTGGGTTAAGCTGGGGCACTACAGGTCAGTGAGTCAGTTCTCATCCCGACTGTACCGATTAGTTCTTCTAAACTTGAGTACAGTGATTGATCAAACCACGATCCTTACGGCGAAGGAAAACATTGAGAGGAAACCTGAATACGTTTGGAAATAAATTCAAAGAAGTATGTATGTGTAGTCGTATTTGAGTAACGCCGATGGACTCGCCATCTGTCACATTGGGACCTAAAATACATATATCTCAGGCGGAAAGTTGGTGTGTGAGGACTGCCTACACCTCTACCTACCCCTTCGGGGACCATAGTAGGAAGGCGTGAGCTTATAAATATATTATTTATAATTCATAATAAAAAATTAATTTACAAAAAATTGCCGTAAAATGAACTACTACACAGATACAATACTTGTGCTGTGTATTATTTTGACGCTTGTGTAAATTACTAGCTAGTTATTTCCGTAGTGAGGTTTCAATTGAGTTTTCCCTCTATAGATGGTGGCCTGGCATCATCCTCCATCCGTGCGTTATCTGATCAAATAAATAGTACTACTAGCGCCATCTAGTTATTACCTATGTGAGGCTTATCTTGATTATTCCCTCTCTAGATGGTGGCCTGGCATCATCCTCCATCCGTGCGAGATCTCCGATAACATAATGGCCGTGAAGCACAGTCCGGGAGAGTTCGTCGTCAGATTCTTCGGCCAGTATGACCACTACTGGGTGAACAGGGGAAGGGTTTTCCCCTTTCAAGAAGGTACGTTTTTGAGGTCATATTATGCCTACATAAAGATAAGATAAGATAGATTATAGGTGATTGGCATGATGTTACTTATATAAAGGCATTTTATATTGGCATTTTATATTGGCGTGGTTACCGCCGCCTATGGACGCTTACAACACTAGGGAGGAATCCAGGGAAAACCTCTACAGGGAGCTCATTCCACCAGCCTGAGCTTTCGCGGAAGGAAACTCATTTGGAACCGCGCAGTGCGAGACCTTTGTGGTTCCAAGGTAGGGGGATGAATTTCCCGTCGATGGCGTGTGGTGGCAGAAGGTAGAAGTGGGCATGATGTCGAACAATTCTGAGTGAAAAAGATTGATATAAAATGCGAAAGCAAGAAGAGGCAGAGAAACCATATGTTTGTATGAATGGTATAATTTTCAGGTGACTCTGGCAGAATATCCAGCCAAAAGTCCAAGATTGATGCGGCGTTCACAACGGCGATGGAGCATGCGCAGAGAGCATGTGAAATATTAAAAAGTTCGTAAATCATTTTAACATTTTCCTCTAAATGATAACCTCTGTAGGAGGAGAACATGTTTATAAGCCATGTACATTCTGTCTTTATTTACATTTATTTATTTATATATTTATTTACATACTTATATTATCACCCACCATGTAGAGAATTCACTTACATTTATATCATCGTGCTGAACCCCCCGGTTCCATCTGTGTTGAATTTGATAAAAACATGATTTCTAAATACCTTCACGCTTCTCCAAAATGATTTCCGAAGGGGTAGGCAGAGGTTTACTACATCGCCCACCTTTAGTATACTCCTCGAAAATTAATAAAAAATCGAAACATTTTTGTAGCAAGTTTTTGTTAGGATTATCAGAAAAATGTGTATCTTTAGGAATATAAGTCAAATGTCGTTTAATAGTGAATAATATGAGGTAATTCAGGTCAACGAGACAAATGGTGAGTCCATCGCCGATACTCAAATATTACATTCGCCTTTCAATTGCTTCTCAAACGTATGCAGGTTCCCTATCGATTCTTTCCTTTGCCGTAAACCTCGTGGGGTGACCAATCACTATACTTAAGTTCAGCAAAACTTATTGCTACAGTCGGGATTGGAACTTGCCAACTTGAGATACAAGCAACTGCTCGAACCACTCGGCCACGACGGCTACGTTGTGGTATAAACATATCGTTTTGTGACCAGGCGCCCAGCCGAACGAGGAGGAGTCACTGGACATAGCTTCGTCTCTGCGGCCGCCGCACTACGTGAAGCTGAAGGTGAACCGTCCGTGCGGGGCCGTGCTGCGGCGCGGGGACAGCCCCGAGGGCTCGCTCACGCAGTGCGAGTGCGGCGCCCGCGACGAGGACCCCTGCGGGCCCTACTCGCACTGCCTCAACCGGTCAGGACGCTTGCTCTACACGCCACTCCACACACTGCACACACTGCACACACTGCACAAACTGCCCACCTTGCACACCTTGCACACACTGCACACCATGCACACACTGCACCCCATGCACCCCATGCACACACTGCATACCATGCACACACTGCACACCATGCATACCATGCACACCTTGCACACACTGCATACTTTACACACACAGCACACGTTGCACACACTGCACACCATGCACACCATGCACACACTGCACACCATGTACACTGCACACCATGTACACTGCACACCATGTACACTGCACACCATGCACACCATGCACACCTTGCACACACTGCATACATTGCATACTTTACACACACAGCACACGTTGCACACACTGCACACCATGCACACCATGCACACACTGCACACCATGTACACTGCACACCATGCACACCATGCACACACTGCACACCATGCACACCTTGCACACACTGCATACATTGCATACTTTACACACACAGCACACGTTGCACACACTGCACACCGTGCACGCTTGCGCTCCTGTCCCTTTAAATGAGTATACTACTCACCCTTGTATAGCCCCGTATAATCCCCCTCCCTCCTCTTAAAGGGGCGAAATAAAATATCGAGATCGTAATTCTAAAGACTATTGTTCCCTCAGGATGCTGCTCACAGAGTGTGGGCCGACTTGCCGTGCGGGCGAGCGATGCAACAACAGGGCCTTCGAGAAGCGGCTGTACCCCAAGCTGGTGCCCTACAGGACACCTCACCGGGGCTGGGGGCTCAAGACTCTGGAAGACATTAAAGCGGGTAGCTATGAACCCCCTTAGACCAATTTTTTGTCTAAAAGTTAATTATAATAATAATAAATAAATTCCACACAAATTGACCTAGTCTCAAAATAAGCCTGTGTTGGTAACTAGACAACGACATATTTACTTATATATATAGATATATATACAAAAATACATAGGACATCCAAGGCTAAGGTACAAATATTCGTGTTCATCACACAAATATCTGCCCTCAGCGGGATTCGAACCCGCGACCTCAGGCTTTGCAGTACACAATACAAATTATTATATACACAGCATATACACAACACAAAACAAATATATGTATTCAACATTCATACATTGGCTTCCCAATACTCCATACATGCTGACCTGATCGTCTGCCAACCATCCGCAAACAAATCGCAATTATCTTTCGGACATAAGACATAATATCCTATGTATTAATTCAGCTGATAATGTCTTAGCAAAATTTAATCGATATCTGTTCAGCCATGCTGGCGTCATTGTATACCAAATATCCTTATTACAAACCTTCGGGGACCCTTGCGGGAAGGCGTGAGGATATTATTATTATTATTATTATAAACCTTTGCATTTATAATATTAGTAGGAAATACATTGGCGACACCATGAGCCACATTATGGTAAAAGAAAATACCAGAGGCTTACCTTAACCAAAGATTTAATAGTCTATGAAGTCTCGACATGGTGGGTGTCATTACGCCTCTGCCTACATTAGTGTGGTGTGAAGAAGAAAGTAATTTTAATTTATCTTTCAAGGCCAATTCGTGATCGAGTACGTCGGCGAGTTGATAGATGAAGAGGAGTTTCGTCGGCGCATGAACAGGAAACACGAAATACGGGATGAGAATTTCTACTTCCTCACACTGGACAAGGAGAGGATGATAGACGCCGGGCCCAAGGGGAATTTGGCCAGGTAATGAATTAAAACTATATGCTTGTACCTCATCCGATTGTGATAAAACTTTGGTGTATTGTTGTCTTGGGGCCAAGATGTGTGTTGCTGAAAAGGTTTCTGGATAAATAGATATAATACATAAAGAAAGAACCGAAACCGGAGAAATAACCTTGATGCAGGGTCGCGATAAACTCAATACTTACTGATCAGAATTCGAAGCGCCATTACTGTTTATGTACTATTACTTTTGCAAGAATGGTTTGTTTATTCGCGCGTGTTAATCTAGAGTAGTACTGATCCGACTTAAAATAAAATCATTATCATAATTTTGTATAAAAACAGCCCGTTTATGGCTATTGTCTCAGGTATTTATATCAAGTTACTACCCAAGTTCACGCACTCATATCTTACGAAAAATTGAAAGGAACACGAATGTCTTTTAACCCTGCTTCCGAGCCCTTACGTTATGAATGTTTGAACCATTATGCAGTTTTTCAACCAATGTCTTATTTATCCGCCAGGTTTATGAACCACTGTTGTGAGCCCAATTGCGAGACCCAGAAGTGGACCGTTCTGGGCGACGTCCGCGTGGGGTTGTTCGCACTGTACGATATACCTGCTGTAAGTATCTTGTAACCTATTGTACCTTATATCTCGAGATAAGAGAAACAAGTCTTTGTGCACGTTTCTACAGTGTAGATTATTTCTTACCAAACATATGTAGGTTTCCTTAGGATTTTTCCCTACAACGTAAAGCTCATGCTGTGCTGAGGTTCAGAGAAAACTTATTAGTAATGACAGCTGGTTTGAATTTACAAACTAAATATTGCAGGCGATTATTTCAATCTCGGCCAAAACGGCTACATATTTAAAATTAAACATGCGTGCAAAAGAATGCATTAAATAAAAAAATATGCACGTTTTCTTAACATGATTTCCTTCACTGTTGAGCTCTTAGCGAGATTCTACTTAAGTTTAGATAAAACTCAAAATCAAAAAACCTAAATCAAAATAATTTATTCAATGTTAGGGACACAGGGAACACATATTGAACGTCACATATTTAATACTAG
>JACCPG010009737.1:0-53108 GCA_016069955.1 Drepana arcuata | reverse complement strand
GATGAAGAAATGCATGTTACGTTGGTTTGGACACATAGAAAGGATGAGTGAAGAAAGACGCCACGTTCCAACTACCTGGATCAAATAGATCGGACTCTCAAGGACGGGAACGTTAAGAGTACTCGACACCGACGAGCATGTATGAAGAGACTAATGAATGTGGACGAAGCGAAAGAGGTATGTAAGTCCAGAGAGAACTGGCGCTCTATACTCTTTGCCTACCCCGTTAGGGACTTGGCGTGATGATATTTATGTATGTATTTTATTTTACTTGATATTATATATCTTTACTAGCTGTGCCCGCGACTTCGTCGGCGTGGACGGCATTTTTATCTTTCGTAAAAATGGTTTGTTTTTTCAATAAAAAGTATCCTATGTTACTTCTTATACCTCCAAGAATATGTGTACAAAGTTTCATGATGATCGGTTAAGTAGTTTTTACGTGAAAGCGTAACAAACCAACTTACATTCACATTTATAATATTAGTAAGGATTACCTGACTAGATGTGTCCCATAACAATGTTCATATAACTGAAACTACTGGGCCAAACTATGATAAATAGCAACAATTCCGCATCAAACTAAAGTAAAGAATCACGTAATTCCGATCATAAATGTCATGGTAATCGCTGTAAATACAGAAAAAATCGCATTGAAAACCTCTTTCTTCTTGAAGTCGGTTAAAAATAGCTTCGAATCACTTCTCAAACGTATGCAGTACGTAACCTCTAGTCGTTTTCCTTGACAGTGAATGTACTTAAATACAAAGACCACTTTGCTAATGTCGGGATTCGAGCTCGCTATGTTTGCGTTGCAGCCGACTCCAACCACATGGTTACTACGGCTTGAATCACTATGCATAATGAGAGATAAATAAACTCTTCTAGTTAGCTTAACGAGCGCATTAAAAAAGTCGTAAATGTCTTTGTTGTTCACATGAACTGCGATAACCATCAAAGATTGTATGACGCCATTAAATTACTCTTACGCTCGTCGATTATGTGACACAATGCAATATATATTTCAAAAATAGGAGAAACAATCCGCCATTATCATAAATCCTAGCCTGAACATGACGCATGTGATGTGGGGTTTTTTTTTTGTACAACAAGAGTGGCATAACATAATAGGATTAATCCGTCTGCTGCCAACCGCGTAGGAACACAACACAAGTGATTGTGTTATTTGGCTACGGACTTCTGTAAGGTGGAGGTCCTGCCCCAGTCGGGCAGATACAAATTCGAACGGGAAACCGTTAAATAGCCGCTTTTTACTAAATGCATGCAAAATCGCATTGCAATTTTTTTTTTGTCTGTCAGTCTGATTGTTGCGAGAAATCTCTGAAGCGGCAGGACCGGACTTTGACGGGACTTTCACTGGCAGATAGCTAATGTAATAAGGAGTAGCTTAGGCTACTTTCATTGTATATAACAAATAAGCCGTATATAGAGCCGTGGTGGCCGAGTGGTTCGAGCAGTTGCCTGCGACGCAAAGGTCGCAAGTTCGAATCCCGACTGTACCAATGAGTTTTTCTAAACTTTAGTACAGTGATTAGTCACACCACGAGCTTTACGGTGAAGGAAAACATCGAGAGGAAACCTGCATACGTCTGAGAAGAAATTCAAAGGCGTATGCCTACCTATACACCTCTGCCTACCCCTTCGGGGACCGGAAGGATTGGAAGGCGTGAGGATATATTATATATATTATTTATTAACAAATACGACATCTTCAAGATTTGCGGCAATGAGCAGCACAACGTGTAGCTACTGAACATTACGAACAACGAGAACGACGTCTTCAAGATTTGCGGCAATGAGCAGCACAACGTGTAGCTACTGAACATTACGAACAACGAGAACGACGTCTACAAGATTCTCGGCAGCGAACAGTACAACGTGTAGCTACTAAACATTACGAAGAACGAGAGCGACGCCTGTAAGATTTCCGGCAGCGTGCATCACTACGTGTAGCTACTGAAAATAACGAACAATGGGAGCGATGTCTACAGGATTTGTAGCAGCGAGCAGCACAACGTATAGCTACTGAACATTACGAACAACGAGAGCGACATCTGTAAGATTTCCGGCAACGTGCAGCACAACGTGTAGCTACTGAACATTACGAACAACGAGAACAACGTCTACAAGATTTCCGGCAACGTGCAGCACAACGTGTAGCTACTGAAAATTACAAACAACGAGAGCAACGTCTGTAAGATATCCGGCAGCGTGCAGCACAACGTGTAGCTACTGAACATTACGAACAACGAGAACAACGTCTACAAGATTTCCGGCAACGTGCAGCACAACGTGTAGCTACTGAAAATTACAAACAACGAGAGCGACGTCTGTAAGATATCCGGCAGCGTGCAGTACAACGTGTAGCTACTGAACATTACGAACAACAAGAACGACGTTTACAAGATTTGCGGCAGCGTGCAGCACAACGTGTAGCTACTGAACATTACGAACAACGGGAACGATGACTGCAAGATTTACGGCAGCGAGCAGCACAACGTGTAGCTACTAAACATTACGAGCAACGCACAGACAAAAATTCTAACAATCAGTGTTTTGGGTGCTGTTTGCGTTGATAAAGCTCCCAATCATATTTTTTTTCTCTTACATCTTCCATGTACAGACAGCAATCCGTTACATTTTTATTATATGTTTAGATAGATGATTCTTTATTTTGGCATATGTTTTTAATTTCTTAACCGATTAACTCGTGATTTTTTATTTAAATAACAAGTTCACATTTTTCATTATTATATTGGTAACATTAAAAATATTATTCATATTTCATAAGTCTGTAATTCCTACGAAATAATATTTAATATTATATTTACCGAGCTAAGCTCGGTCATCCAGGTACTAACAAATTATATAACGAATTACCTAAACAAATAAGAGAATGTCGCGATATAAATAATTTCAAACGAAAACTTTTTGAATTATTGATTGATAAGACATATTAATCCATTAATGAGTATTTATGTGACAAACTTTAATTATTTCTTATTTTAATATGATTGTTATGCTATAATTGATTTGTGCTTCCTCTCGATGTAAGAACTTTTAAAATATTTTGTATGCCTACAGGCGGGACATAGTGACCACGTTGTGTATTTTTTTTAATACGCTTTTAGTATGTAACGGAATTTTTCAACATAACCCCCTTCAAAACGTCGGATTAACTCGAAATTTGGCATACTTATTAAGGACCGATGACAATTCAATATTTTAAACATTTTGACCCGTTATCCTAGGATAATCAGGATCAGCTATTTTTTATATTCATTTTTGCACTGCTAAGCAAAGGTGCTGATGCTGATTCGAAAGATAAACTTGATAATACGCTACGTAATAATCGTTAAAATAATCGCTAAAACAATCTATTTTCTATTTTTTAGTTGGATTTTCTATAAATAGTGTATTTTTTTAGTTTTTTTAAACTATTATTTATTTTAATACCTATCTTTTGATTTGATTTGATTTGTTAGAAATTGAAAAAATAACTTTTTATTTAAATTCCACGCGGACGAAGTCGCGGGCACAGATACAAGACAAATACATCTTGCTGCCGTGAGTGAGTGGACTTAGTACCTACACACTTGTTATAGCAATAAAAATCTGTTTGTTTGCAGTTACCTAACGGCAGGCGTAAGACTTTGTATACATCAGTTGTTGTAGCGATACAAATATTTAATCACTTAGTAACACACGTAAAAACGTCGAAAGGTAACGCTTAAAATAAGATTAAAAGTTGGTAAATCTCGAAGGTCTTCTATAGATATTATATATCCTCCACAAGGGTCCCCGAAGGGGTACGCAGAGGTGTATAGATAATACCCACACACCCACTTTCCGCTAGAGGTATATTAGGTGCCAACGTGACAGATGGCGAGTCCATCGCCGTTACTCAAGCACGACTATACATACGCCTTTGAATTTCTTCTCAGACGTATGCAGGTTTCCTCTCGATGTTTTCCTTCACCGTAAAGCTCGTGGTGTGTACTAGTATAAATAAATTATATTTAAATAATACATACTCATTTCTCAGGGAATATTCTCCAAGCGACTTTCTTCTCCAATATCTCTTCACTCGCCTGACCCTCAAACTCCCATACAGTGATCCTTCAAATCTATACACAAAATTAGTTTCTAAGTGCCTTTGAAACGCCGCCTCATCAGTCTCAAATGTACCTTCTCCCGCCTGAGATAAATCTGAGTAAGAAGATGGCGATGCACCCGTCCGACCTTGTTCTTCGTCTGTCTGCGAAGTCACTGCGTTTGGAGAAGTTTCTCCACGACTGTCTTTAACATGCAGATTTATCACCAATTCTTCTACATTTTCCATTGAATCTTTCTCCACGTCTGTACCAAAAGGTGTGACACAAAAATCGTGCTTGAACTTAGTTGGTCCGCCTTGTTCTGCCTCGAAAGCTTTGTTTATAACTCCTCTATTTAATTCCATCTTTCTCGTTTTTTTTTTCATTAATATCAAAATTACCTGCAACAATTGCAAAAAACCCGTTATTTTTCCGGATCAAAAATCTATCTCTATCCTCACGCCTTTCCATAAGGGTTCCCGAAGGGGTAGGCAGAGGTGTATAGGTAATACCCACACACCCACTCTCCGCCAGAGATATATTAGGTGCCAACGTGACAGATGGCGAGTCCATCGCCGTTACTCAAGCACGACTATACGCCTTTGAATTTCTTCTCAGACATATGCAGGTTTCCTCTCGATGTTTTCCTTCACCGTAAAGCTCGGGGTGTGACTAATCACTATACTTAAGTTCAGAAAAACTCATTGGTCCAGTCGGGATTCGAGCTTGCGACCTTTGCGTCGCAGGCAACTGCTCGAACCACTCGGCCACCACGGCTCTATATATTTGTATATATATTTACATATATATACAAATATTCTAGAATAATGCTCTGCATTTTAATCTTTTTATATTGTTAGTATTAAAAATTAATTATTTTTGTTGTATAACAAAAATTGCAAACGGCTTAAAGCTAAAGTCAATTGAATATTGACTTGACCATTGGTAATGCACTATTTAGACTCACTGTCGATAATACAGCAATATACTCATTGGAACGCTAGATGGCGTTGAATTTGATAGAATATGTTTTTTTATTACAATCATACTTAACAAAAATGTTTTACCCATCGTAAAATTTTAAAGAAGGTCTGAAAGTAGATGTAGTGACAAAATTTTTGAAAGGTATGCTGAGATGGTTTGGCCATGTCGAGAGAATTAATGAAGAACGATTGATGAAAAAAGTGTATAAGGCGAGTGTGAATGAAAGTGTTGGAAGGGGTAGACCTAGGCGGACGTTTCTAGACCAAATTAGGGACGTCTTGAAAAAAGGCCAGGTCAAGAGTACCCTAAGCCGAAGAGCATGTATGAAGAGAATAATGAAAGTGGACGAAGCGAAAGAAGTATGTAAGGATCGTAGCAAGTGGAAAGAAGCATTAAAACTTTAGCAATCATTTTTAAAGCATTAAAAAGTTTTAAAAAGTTTGTATTAAAAAGTATCCTATATTCTTTCCAATACTTTAGAGAATATGTGTACTGAGTTTCATGACGATCGGTTGATGTAATTTTTACATGAAAGCGTAACAAACAAACAACATGCCCGCGGCTTCGCCCGCGTGGAAAGAGCAACATACATATTTTTGCCTTTGTAATATTAGAGCTTTGAATCTTTCGGGATTCAAATGTAGCCTATGTCTTAATCCTGGGTATAAGCCATCACCATAAAAAAATATCAGTAAACCGGCTTTTTTTCAGTCGTAAAAATGTTTTTTTTTTCAATAAAAAGTATCCTATGTTACTTCTTATACCTCCAGGAATATGTGTACAAACTTTCATGATAATCGGTTATGTAGTTTTTACGTGAAAGCGTAACAAACAAACTTACATTCACATTTATAATATTAGTAAGGAAGAAGAAAGGATGAGTATAGTAGATATATAGCTGTACATAATTTTTTTTTTTACGATTTGGGTGGCAAACTAGCATGCGGTCCGCCTAATGGTAAGCGGTATATTGAACGAATGAGTACGTCTGAACTTTGATGGATAAGAAAAAGCAGTTACCATCTGGCGACGGATCCGCCATCTGTCATGTTGACATTTGAATATATACATAATAATAATAATAATATATCCTCACGCCTTCCCACAAGGGTCCCCGAAGGGGTAGGCAGAGGTGTATAGGTAATACCCACACACCCACTTTCCGCCAGAGGTATATTAGGTGCCAACGCGACAGATGGCGAGTCCATCGCCGTTACTGAAGCACGACTATACATACGCCTTTGAATTTTCTTCTCAGACGTATGCAGGTTTCCTCTCGATGTTTTCCTTCACCGTAAAGCTCGTGGTGTGACTAATCACTGTACTTAAGTTCAGAAAAACTCATTGGTACAGGCGGGATTCGAACTTGCGACCTTTGCGTCGCAGGCAACTGCTCGAACCACTCGGCCACCACGGCTATTTATATCTTTAGAAATATATATCTTTAGAAAAATTGGTGATTCTTACACATCTTTTACCAACCCCTTCAGAGGCCCTTATAGGAAGACGAAGCAAGATATACATCTAATATGTACGCGCCTGAAAACTAAAGTGTCCATATCAAGATCAAGCGAATAACAAACAAAAAAAAAAACACTTACGTTTTGCCAACTTCTTGAAATTCACCACATTAATATCACCAAACTTAACTCAATCATAACACGAATCTTATTTGAAACCACTCTTGGTGTTGGTAAAGACGTTTCGATTCGAAAATTCGCAACACACTGTCACATGAAAAGAAACATTCTTGAAATGAGTAGGTGCCGCGCCGACTTTACCGATACACAAATAAAGAATACTACACACTGCACTGCTAAGCTATAATTTGCGCAGACAAAAGCGTCCACTGTAGCTATTGAATAACTAATTGCCAGGCACGCACTGATAGAACTACCTACTATTAACTACCCGTGGACAATGAACAATATATGTAGGATATATACATGTACATGAGCCGTGGTGGTCGAGTGGTTCGAGCAGTTGCCTGCGAGTCCTGCGACGCAAAGGTCGCAAGTTCGAATCCCGACTGTACCAATGAGTTTTTCTCAACTTAAGTACAGCGATTAGTCACACCACTAGCTTTACGGTGAAGGAAAACATCGAGAGGAAACCTGCATACGTCTGAGAAGAAATTCAAAAGGCGTATGTATAGTCGTGCTTGAGTAACGGCGATGGACTCGCCATCTGTCACGTTGGCACCTAATATACCTCGGCGGAAAGTGGGTGTGTGGGTGTTACCCATACACCTCTGCCTACCCCTTCGGGGACCGTTGTGGTAAGGCGTGAGGATATTATTATATATTATGTACATATGATCACGCCGAGTCCCTAAAGCGGTAGGCAGACAGAGGAGAGTGCCAGTTATCTCTAGATCTACATACCTCTTTTGCTTAGTTCGCATTCATCAGTATTGATACATGTTTGGTTTTGAATAATGTTTCCATTCTTGAGTGTCCGATTTGATCCAGGTAGTTGGAACGTGGCCTTCCTCTGCCTCATCTTGCACACACTTTTGCTTTGTATATCTGTTTCGTCAATCTTTCTTCACTCGTCCTTTCTGTATGTCCAAACCAACGTAACTTTTCTTTAACTCTACAGTCAAACCCTTACCCATAGTAAATAAATATTAAACACAAATACAATACATTATAAGCGATAGCATGCAAAAACTACACTTCACATCAGAAAAATCGAAACAGCTTGCAAGTTTATGTTTTGATTATCAGAAAAATGTGTATATTTAGGAATACATGTCAAATGTCGTCTAGTAGTGAATAATCTTAATACATATAAATTACGTGTCACGTTGTTTGTCCGCGATGGGCTCTCGATTCGATTTCGATCAAATTTGCACACCGTGTGCAGTTTGATCCAACTTAAAAGATAGGATAGCTTAAATTACAATTGGACCCGATAGGTGGCGTTGCGATCGTGTCTCAGGAAGTTTAACTTTTTCACCCGGACGAAGCTGGGCGGGATAGCTAGTACCTCATATTATTCACTATTAAACGACATTTGACACGACTGTTTTACATATCATCACGCCAAGTCCCTAACGGGGTAGGCAGAGAGTATAGAGCGCCAGTTCTCTCTAGACTTACATACCTCTTTCGCTTCGTCCACATTCATCAGTCTCTTCATACATGCTCATCAGTTTCGAGTACATGTAAGCAAGTGTTGGTAATGGCAATATAATGAATGTTTGTCTGTGTCCTTTATAGAATCGTAAACTGTTGGACTGATTTAATAAAATCTGTGTATCTTCAGGTGGATTCGAGAATGTTTTAGACTCACGATTGGACCCGATAGGTGGTGCCACTGGGACCATGGCTTTTATACATATATAAATATATATCGTGGTTCAGGAACTAGATTTTTTTTACCCAAGTGAAGCTGGGTGGGACAGCTAGTATTATTTTAAAGACTTAACGGTTTGCCAAAAATCGTCTAATGAGCTCACACCTTAATTATTTCTTATGCAAAGTTGGCATGTTATGTACACACAGGTGACTGCAAAATTTCAATTGTTTTGTTTCGTCCCATACATTTAGACCAAAGTAGTCAAGTATTGAGGGAGAGTCTTTTAAAAAGATACATACATATCATCACGCCGAGTCCCTAACGGGGTAGTCAAAGAGTATAGAGCGCCAGTTCTCTCTAGACTTACGTACCTCTTTCGCTTCGTCCACATTCATCAGTCTCTTCATACATGCTCGTCGGTTTCGAGTACTCTTGATGTTCCCGTCCTTGAGCGTCCTGAACGTCCTGAGCGTGGAGGTAGCGATACTAAAGGGTATCAAGTTGCATTCTGCGCGGCCGCAGCTTCCGCTTTCTCCAGTTTCTTGTAGATATCAGCTCGAACAAAGTTAATGAGGTCATACTCCGCCCGTTCTTTCCTCAGATAAGAATTTTTCATGAAGAATTCTTCATACTTTTTGTACTCCTGCAACGTTCATAGAACAAGCTCTTGTATAAAACTTATGCACAAAGTTGTGGTCAGATCAAGTAAGCATTAATTAGCCTGTAAGTTTAAAAGCCGTAAACAGCCGTGGTGGCCGAGTGGTTCGAGCAGTTGCCTGCGACGCAAAGGTCGCAAGTTCGAATCCCGACTGTACCAAAGAGTTTTTCTGAACTTAAGTACAGTGATTAGTCACACCACGAGCTTTACGGTGAAGGAAAACATCGAGAGGAAACCTGCATACATCTGAGAAGAAATTCAAAGGCGTATGTATAGTCGAGCTTGAGTAACGGCGGTGGACTCGCCATCTGTCACGTTGGCACCTAATATACCTCTGGCGGAAAGTTTTGACGGAGGATTTCTTGACGGAGAATCACGGGATGCGGACAGTATGACCCGAGTCTGTTAATTGTAGTGTGCGTGTGTATAGGTAATCAGTGTGTACCGACAATACTCAAACATTAGTGGAAGGTTGCACACTTACACTAAACTATAGGGAAGAATAGTGGGGCGCGTCTTCGTGGATCGCACTATCTATAGAAGGCTAGATGGAACAGAAATGAAATTTTCCTACCTCCGTTGTCATCGGCTCTATTTCATTTTCCAACAGCGGTTCCAGAAACTCGAACGGTGATAGAGGAGTCACATTCAACCTGTTAGCAGAATAGTACACAATAAACGTGATTGATGAACAATGATTCATGAATACATCACGCCAAGTCCCTCACAGAGTAGGCAGAGAGCCAGTCCTCTCTAGACTTACCATTCCGTCTTCCTTCATCTACATTCATCACCGTACTCACATTTTGGGTCGGCAACGCGCGAGAGATACCTGTGTTGCAAGCGGCCATAGGCGGTGGTGACCGTTTACCATCAGGTAGACCTTAACCGTTCCATCCGTTCATAGATGTTCTTATTCTCTTTCATTCACTTTACTAATTAAAAGAACTAAAATTGCGAATATTTGCGATTTGTTTTAAGTTTTACTGCTATATTTGTTAATTCGGTTGATCATTATTGTGCTTGACTATTATTTGATTTATTAAAGTGTAATTTAAAAGTACTCACTATTATTCTGTATTGTTTATCCTATGTACTTGAGTCACTAAGAGAGAACTTTTGCAGTGTTTTTTACACTGCACAACACTACAAC
This sequence comes from Drepana arcuata, assembly GCA_016069955.1. Lineage (NCBI taxonomy): Eukaryota > Metazoa > Arthropoda > Insecta > Lepidoptera > Drepanidae > Drepana > Drepana arcuata. Next base: position 42,895 of record JACCPG010009737.1, on the reverse strand, counting down.
ACTTTACAGATTACACTTCGCTGTTGTTACATTACAGCGAAGTGTAATGCAAGACATGTTGCAAAAACTTAATGCGTCAAGGTATTTTTCATAATTCAATTTTATGAATTTTTAGGTATTCCTACGGAAAGCTACGTTCTGCGTTCGTACCAGAAAAGTTTTGAGTGAAATTTGGTAAGCGGATACTCATATAAAAAACGCCAAGCACGCCATCCCAGCGCGATATATATTAAGACACTTTTAATGGAGCGACATCTATCGCGGTAATTTTAAAACAAACAAAAGTAAGGTTGGTTTGAACACCATCGTTCATGCCCTTATAAAATACTGTGCAGATTATAAACACCTGATAATTCTCTGTGGAGTTACGACATTGTCAAACAATTCCATGATAACGCCAAAACTGTATCCTCTCAACATTTGAGCTATAGCTTGGGAGCAATAGTCCGGAGGCATGCTTCTCAATCTAAAAAATTTATATAAAAATGTAATATATAATATAAAATATAATATATCCTCACGCTTCCCACAAGGGTACCCAAAGTGGCAGGGGTGTGTTGGTAGTACACACACACCCACATTCCGCCAGAGTTATATTTTAGGTGCCAACGTGACAGATGGCGAGGCCGTCGCCGTTACTCAAGCACGATTATAAATATAGGACTTAGAAATTGCTTATCAGACGTATGCAGGTTTCCTCTCGATGTTTTCCTAAAGCTCGTAGTGTGACTAATCACTGTACTCAAGTTCAGAAGAACTCATTGGCACAGTCGGGATTCGAACTTGCGAACTTTGTGTCGCGGGCAACTACTCGAACCACTGGGCCACCACGGCTTTTTTTATCTATAAACTCAAATATCTTATCAATCTATAAACAGATTTAACTATTCTTCTTCAACCCTAGGCGTGTTTCACCCGAGTTTAAAAGCGGTTCTATCAATATTGGTATAAAAAAAGAAATTTAAAAGGATGCTTGTCACTCAATCACGCCAAAACAGCTGAACGAAATTGGATGAAACTTTGCACATAGTGAACAAACGCAGTTCTGCTCCTAGAATAGGTACTAGGATCGGATTCGCAAGGAAACATCAAAAAAAATTCTCGTATCTTTAATGGGTTTTTATTGTCTCTCGTAGCGTGATTACTTTTCGTCCGGATACTTTTGCTACTTAACCCGGCAATGGCGTGACCAAGGGTTCCACTTTTTGGGCACTTTTAATGTGTTAAGCAAACCCAGCTGGGGGCACCCCCTGTGTGGTACAGACAGAGAAAATGTAAATAATATACCTTTGAAATTTCTCATCGAGGAACATTCGTATGGACGCATAATCAGGTCTAGGAATCAGGATGATTTCATTGAACATGGAGACAAGAGGCTTTGGTTGTGCCACAAAAGGATTGGAGCACGTTCCTGCGAAATAATGAGAAAAATATGAAGAAAGAACAGAAAGCCACGGTTCCAACCTAGATCAAATCAATCGGCCAGTCAAGGATAAGAACGTCCAGAGTACTCGCAACCGGCTAGCATGAATGAAGAGACTGATGAATGTAGAAGAGCCTTCTGCAGAGGCCGGTATGAATCTATCTCTTTACTGTACTTTCATCCAATCCTAGGCTGAAGTTTTTGCGTGAAACCGGAATAAAAACCAACAGGAATATAGCAGCGAAAGTTGTTTAGCCATTATTCGAAATTATGAAAGAGACAGACCTGTATACGTTATTTTTATCCCGCTTGCTCGTGGTTGTAGGTTTATAATATATAATAATAATAAATACCTGGGACAATTCCACACAAATTGACCTAGTCCCAAATTAAGCAAAACTTGTGTTATGGTAACTAGACAACGATATATTTACTTATATAGATAGATATATACTTAAATACATAGGACATCCAAGACTAAGGTACAAATATTCATGTTCATCACACAAATATCTGCCCTCAGTGGGATTCGAACCCGCGACCTCAAGTTTCGCAGTCAGGAGCTTTAACCACTAGACCAGACGGTCGACAAGGTAATGATAACATTGAAAATTACCTATGAAAATGATTTTATCATCTGGCGATATCGTTTTCAGCATCTTTGGAAGGGGGCCCTTAAGAGCTTTTGGCTTCAACGCACGCTGGTCTGGTGGTACCTGGCAACCAGAACAAAAACCTAAGAGTACCGTTAAACCTTCTCAAAAGAGTCCCTGATTAAGGTGTAACGTTGTAACGACTAACGGTGAGTGTCAGTTTCTCAAGCACAACTATAAGTCAATGAATGTCTTCTCAAACGTTTACAGCTTCCCACTCGTTATTTTCCTTCACCATAAAGAGGGTTGTGATTAATCACTTTACATCATCATCATATCATCTCGCCGAGTCCCTAACGGGGTAGGCACTTTACTTAAGTTTAGAGAAACCTGGTACAGTCGGGATTCGAACCTGCAATGCAAAATTGCGTTGCGTGGCGAGTCCATCGCCATTTCCCAATAAAAGAAAAAATATTTTTATTTTTTAACTCCTTAAACGTATGCAGGTTTTCTCTTGATATATTCCTTCATCGTGAAAACTCAGGGTTGGATTTAAATCCTTTGTAATAGAACTAATGAGGAATCTCACCTTCTTATAAAACAACCTTTCGACATTTCTAAAATAGATAACTGCCGGTTGGAAGGCTTTTGCGATCAAGAAAACTTGGTTCAAGGCTTTACCAGCTTTCTTCACGGTCGAACTGAATAATTCGGGAGATATATCTATCTTTATTGCATCTGAAAAGTATATCGGTGAATACATATCATCACGACTTCTTTCTTAAACACATACCTCAGTTTCTTCACACACTCGCGGGTTTTGATAGCGCCTGACTTACTCATCCTTGAATCCCTGATCAATTACTAGATATAGAACTAGATAGTTAGAACGTAGTGGCGATCTGTTTCATCAATATCTCTTCACTCACCCTTTCAATATATTCAAACCAACTTCTAACTGCCTTCATCTTTACAATCACTCTCGTTCACGCCAGTTGATTTGCGAATCTTTTTATCTCGCTGCGTATCTTAAAAGATATTAAATGAAACTGGTCCGTACTTAAGTCCGTCATTGGTAAGCAAAAAGAGTGGAGCGTCTATTCTCTCTAATCTAACCGACCCCTTTCACAACAAACTACATCAGTCTTCACTTATGCTCGCAGGTTTCGAATAATCTTGACGTTCCCCATGACTAACTAACGTTTAACATAAGTAGTTAGAGCTTCCTCTGCCTCTTCAGGATCTAGTTCAAGAATCCAAAACCACTCACTTAATTCACCTGCCACAGCATCAGCTAAAAACGTCTTCCCATTCCTCTGCGGGCCCAGAAGCATGACCGCTTTATTCCTCTTTGCTCCGGGCTCAATTCCGGAACCGAACACACACGAGAGCAACATACGACGCTTAACATCACCATATCCGGGTGGAGGGTACCTGTTTGTTTGTAAATTCACCGGATAAGTGGAATATGTGTCCGAAAGTCGAGTTATATTGCATGATAAGTAAGGACTACAAGTGATATACGTCTGTGACGAGATTAAGGAAAGCAGAGTTCTGGAAACCTTACTCACCGTAGGAACACAACACTACAGAAGCAATGCTATTTGGCTATGATCTTCTGTGAGGTTGAGGTACCTGTTCAGGAGGTTCATCTAACGGGAAGCGGTAACCACCGGTTACCCTTACAGCACAAAGGGTTGTCTCGCGCGATGCAGACCCTATAAAGCTGTATTTAAGAGCTAGTTAGTGTGTGTGAGTGCACGATAATATAACATCCATGCTTAAACCACTGTTCAAGACCAGTCCAACCCGTGAACTCGTGAACCAATCACGCCTAAGCTGAGCTTCGTGACCCACAGCTCTGGCTTTGCTCTTGTCACTGTTCGGTTTATTCAAAATCAAAATATTTTATTCAACGTAAGGGACACAGGGAACACTTATTGAACGTCATATACTTAATAAAAAGTAAAGTTACCACCGTTTCCAAGAAAAATACCTGCCAGGAGAAGAAACGGCGAAACAAACTGCCCGGTTTACTCTTTTAACATTTGTTCCCTTTTACGTAGAAAAAGATTAAATAACATATAAACTCTGTATAAGAGGAGCAATTCATTGCCATGTATGGCCATCATTCAAATAATCTGATGTTGTATAATAAGCTTTTTGTATTAATTTATTTATTTAAAAACTTCCTGCAAAATGATTTAGGCATTCTTTACCAGTAAACCTTTGGGTGATGCAGAGAAAGGTATGGCAGGCTATAGAGGGGATAAAAAGACGGGGAAATATTATAAATAAATAATAATATCAAGCCTTCCCACAAGGGTCCCCCGAAGGGGTAGGCAGAGGTGTATAGGTACCCAACACCCACTTTAAATATTAACATGACTGAATATATACTATTCAATATAATATCATATGTACACGCATATACATATATATATATATATTTTTTTTTATACCTCTTGGGTGGCAAACAAGCATGCGGTCCGCCTGATGGTAAGCGTATATATATATATAGTTTTATAGAGGTTTAGTAGCAACAGTTTCCAGAACTCTACGAGAACCAGTAAAAAATAAACCATTTCAAGCAAATTTTCGGTAAATCGAAATTAGCTTACTTGACATCAGGGTCTTGGAGATTGAGTTCGTAGGCAGCAAAGTTGAGGTCACCAACAACGTCTTTTAGCTTTGTAGTGGGTTTGGTTATTATAAACAGATCGAAAATTGGCTAAAACAATTTTAATTTTAATTATTTTTAGTTCTGTTATTATATAACTACTAGCTGTCCCGCCCAGCTTCGCCCGGGTGAAAAGTTAAACTTCCTGACACACGATCTCAGCGCCACTTATCGGATCCAATTGTGATGTAAGCTATCCTATCTTTTAAGTTGGATCAAACACTGCACACGGTGTGCAAATTTGATTGAAATCGGTTAAGTAGTTTAGGAGTCCATCGCGGACAAACAACGTGACACGTATTTTATATATATATTAAGAAGAATTATTACAATGAAACACAATCATTGCATGTGGTGGCCAAGTGGTTCGAGTAGTAGCCTGCGAAACAAAGATCGCAAGTTCGAATCCCGACTGTACCAGGTACATTAGGTTCCAACGTGACAGATGGCGAGTCCATCGCCGTTACTCAAGCACGACTATAGTATACGCCTTTAAATTTCTTCTCAGACGTACGCAGGTTTCCTCTCGATGTTTTCCTTCACCGTTCAGCTCGTGGTGTGACTAATCACTGTACTTAAGTTCAGAAAAACTCATTGGTACAGTCGGGATTCCAACTTGCGACCTTTGCGTCGCAGGCAACTGCCCGAACCACTCGGCCACCACGGCTGTCTATATGGATATATAATAAGTATAGACAACAAGCAGTTTGCAATCAAACCAATGCCAAGTGGATAAGCCCTGTTATTACCTCGAACCCCCTCGTGAGGGTGGCATCAATGATAAATGACTTGGGTACGGGGGTTGCTTTGGGCATTTTCCTGGGTTTCACTTTCGGGAATTTCCACCCCATTGACTTGAAATCTTTCTGCTGCACCTTGATGAGTAGTTTCAGATCCAATCTGCAGGAAGAATAGGGAAAGTTCTACACGAATTGACCTAACACCAAAACTACATTTTACGGGATTAAAGTAATCACAAAGCGTAAGTGTGTGCAAGAAGAGGCAGAGGAAGACCACGTTCCAACTACCTGGATCAAATCGATCGGACGCTCAAGTACGGGATAGTCAAGAATACTGGAAACCGACGAGCATGTATGAAGAGACTGATGAATGTGGACAAAGCGAAAGAGGTATGTAAGTCCAGCGAGAACTGGCGCTCTATACTCCTCTGCCTACCCTGTTTGGGACTCGGCGTGATGATATGTATGTATGTATGTATGTACCTATTTAAGTAATCACGAGCTTTGCGGTGAAGGAAAGGATCACCGCATACGTGTTTAGTGCTAATGTGCCAAATTGGCATCTAAAATATATCTTCGGTGGAAAGTGGGTGTTTTGGTACTAATACACCTCTGCCTACCTTAGGGGACCCTCGTGGGAAGTCTGGAAGGTATATGTGTGTTCCCCTCATGGGGAATCAAATCCGCGACCTCAAGTTTCGCAGTATGGAGCTCTAACCACTAGTTCAGATGACCTAACACGCCTTTCTTCACCTTTCAACCACAACCTCGTTGACGCCATTTGCTTTGGGCATCTCTTAATTTCTTTTAATCTATATCTATATAACTCAAAGGTGACTGACTGACATAGTGATCTATCAACGCACAGCCCAAACCACTGGACGGATCGGGCTGAAATTTGGCATGCAGGTAGATGTTATGACGTAGGCATCCGCTAAGAAAGGATTTTGATTAATTCTACCTCCAAGGGGATAAAATAGGGGATGAAAGTTTGTATGAGACTTTGTCAATTATAAACCGATCGGGCTGAGACTTTGCATGCATAAGGCTACTATGACGTAGGCATCCCCTATACACACTGACATCCAAAATAAATAAAAAATACTGCGCAGTCACTATCCCACGCGGACGAAGTGGCGGCACAGCTTTCTTTTCTTTCCTTATAGTATATCTCTTAATGAACCCTCACCTCATGAGCTGATCAACAAACTTTCTGCATTCTTTATGCATGTCACACATGAGATCTTCGGTGAGGAATGCTTTCAGGTATCCGTAGACCACGCCGCCATACTCCTCTGGAGGCAGTGCGTCGTGTAAAGACCACATCGTACGGTATTTTCGGAGTGCCTGGTGAAATAAAGCTGGTAAATTTACACAAACTGACCCAAGAGTGCGGTCACACCACGAGCTTTACGGTGATGGATATATAATTATAATAATAATATACCCTCAAAGGTCCCCGAAAGGGTAGGCAGAGGTGTATATAGGTAGTATCCATACACTCACTTTCCGCCAGAGATATATTTTAGGTGCCAACGTGACAGATGGAGAGTCCATCGCCGTTACTCAAGCACGACTATACATACGCCTTTGAATTGCTTCTCAATCGTAGGTCGATTTCCTCTTGATGTTTTCCTTCAGCGTAAAGCTCGTGGAGTGACTAATCACTGTACTTAAGTTCAGAAAAACTCATTGGTACAGTCGGGATTCGAACTTGCGACCTTTGTGTAGCAGGCAACTACTCGAAACACTGTCATCACGGCTTTTTTTAAATACAATACTTATTATATTCATGACACAAATAAAATTCTTCAACGGGAATTGAACCAACGAGCTTAAATTTCATAGCCAAGAGCCACGTTATCTGATAGAAAAACACTTTTAAATTTAAATTCCTTACATCTCGCAAAGTCTCTGTAACCGTCGATTTCTGGATTTTGTATCCGGGATCAGCTAGGGGGTTGCACCTCATCTTAAAAAGATTCTCAGCTTCTTTAATCTTCTGCTCCTTGAGTAGCTCTGCTTTTATCTGGGCGTCTAATGCCGCCTGCTGTTTCTCTTGCTCCAGCTGTTCCGAGAAAATTCTCATCGTAATATTTGACATAGAACTTTAACCTGGACTAATATACTTACTAATATTATAAATGTGAATGTAAGTTTGTTTGTTACGCTTTCACGTAAAAACTACTTAACCGATCGTCATAAAACTTTGTACACATATTCTCGGAGGTATTAGAAGTAACATAGGATACTTTTTGTTGAAAAAAATTTTTTTTTTACGAAAGGTAAAAAAGCTGTCTACGCAGACGAAGTCGCGGGTACAGCTAGTTAAATTATAAATATGTAAGTAACTCTTTCAGTTTGTCTGTTACACTTTCACACCTAACTACTGAACAGGTTTAAATGAAATTTGGTACAGATATAGTCTAGCGCCTGAGAATTAACATTGGCTACATTTTAATGCGAATAAGAGTTGTAATGGGTTGAATTAAGGCATGAAAGTTTGTATGGAAGTTTCGTCATTTTTAAAGTTAGAAGCTTGACACTTGTTTTTTAGGTTTTTGATTACATATAATATATCCTCACGCCTTCCCACAAGGGTCCCCGTAGGGGTAGGCAGAGGTGTATAGGTAATACCCACACACCCACTTTCCGCCAGAGGTATATTAGGTGCCAACGTGACAGATGGCGAGTTCATCGCCGTTACTCAAGCACGTTTATACATACACCTTTGAATTTCTTCTCAGAAATATGCAGGTTTCCTCTCGATGTTTTCCTTCACCGTGAAGCTCGTGGTGTGACTAATCACTGTACTTAAGTTCAGAAAAACTCATTGGTACAGTCGGGATTCGAACTTGCGACCTTTTGATTACATATACATAATATATTTTTGTTTATTTCATCTTCATAAGAAGATTACTTTTTTTTTATTCGTCAAAAGAATATTACTTTCAAATTTAGTTGGATGCTCTCTTCATTATTATTTACTGAACATTTGGATATTAGGTAGATACCTAATATCATAAAAGTATATATTTTATTTTCAAAATAATTAGTCTAAAAAAATTAAGTGCTGCCCATAGTCACTATTCCATGCGGACGAAGTATAGGTACGTAGGGATAAGCAGAGGTGTATAGGTAGGTACTACCTACAAACTTCTGCCTACCCCTTCTGGAGACTCTATGGGGACGCGTGAAGATCAGAACGATAAGTAGGACTAACTGCAACCATGGAAATTTCATTGCGATCAACTGAACGAAACGTTGAAATTGATTTCGAAGGTTTTGGAAGGCTTCCAAAATCAGTGACCTAAAACGTCTCAATAATCCAGACTTTTAGAGCTCGGTCTCAACCTGTTCTTTCGTCTTCCCCTTAGTGGCTGCGGCTATCTTTTCATCTTCCTCCATCTTCTCTTCCACAGTGGGATAGTCGCCATACATCACCATTAGAGTTCCACCTTCCGTGATGTAAGGATACTGGGGGAAGAACCCATATCCATGGTACCTGGGAACAGAGATCAGGGTAACATGAACGTCGTGACCAGATGGTTTGAGAAATCGCCACGTATAAAATTTCGCAAGATCGGATCCCGACTGTACCAAAAAGCTTATCTAAACTCTCTGCGAGCTTTGAGGTTTATTAAAAAGTCATTCAAAGACCATAATCGTGAAGGATGAGTGAAGAAAGATTGACGAAGAAGATATACCAAGCAAAAGTGTGTGCAAGAAGAGGCAGAGGAAGGTCACGTTCCAACTACCTGGATCAAATAGATCGGACTCTGAAGAACGGGAACGTTAAGAGTACTCGAAACCGACGAGCATGTATGAAGAGACTGATGAATACTCTCTGCCTACCCCGTTAGGGACTTGGCGTGATGATATGTATGTATGTATGTAATATAATATATAATATATATCCTCACGCCTTCCCACAAGGGTCCCCGAAGGGGTAGGCAGAGGTGTATAGGTAATACCCACACACCCACTTTCCGCCGGAGGTATATTAGGTGCCAACGTGACAGATGGCGAGTCCATCGCCGTTACTCAAGCACGACTATACATACGCCATTGAATTGCTTCTCAGACGTATGCAGGTTTCGAAGCTCGTGGTGTGACTAATCACCGTACTTGAGTTCAAAAAATTCATTCGTACAGTCGGGATTCGAGCTTGCGATCTTTGTCTCGAAGGCAACTACTCGAACCAAACGGCCACCAAGGCTTTGTCCTCCCTTTTCTTGACTTGTAAATTGTATTAACACATGTTCGACATTAGCACACTTTGACATTTATAATGTTGGTAAAGATTCTTACCACTCAGCAAACCACTCTCGAATCTGATCCGTAATATCGTCAATCTGGTCTTCTTTCCTGAAGAGTATTAGCCTCGCCTTCTCTTTCTCCATCTCGCGTAACAAGGTCTCTGTCAATTTCTCTCTTGTTTTTCGCCGTCTCGAGTAAACCTAAAAAAAAAATGGTTCCCACAACAGTCCTCAAAGGTAGACACAGCTTTAACAACATCTCTCGGCCGTCTGGTCTAGTGGTTAGAGCTCCTGGCTGCGAAACTTGAGAGGTCGCGGGCTAGAATCCCGCTGAGGGCAGATATTTGTGTGATGAACACGAATATTTGTACCTTAGTCTTGGATGTCCTATGTACTTATGTACCTATATATCTATCTATATAAGTAAATATATCGTCTAGTGACCATAACACAAGCTTTGCTTAATTTGGGACTAAGTCAATTTGTGTGGAATTGTCCCAAGGTATTTATATATTTATTCTTTGACAGATGGGAGTCCATCGCCGTTACTCAAGCATGACTGCATACGCATTTGAATTGCTTCTCAGACGTATGCAGGTTTCCTCTCGATGTTTTCCTTCACCGTAAAGCTCGTGGTTTGACTAATCACTGTACTTAAGTTCTAAAAACTCTACTTAGTATAATCGGGATTCGAATAAGCATTGTTTGGTCTCGACATAGAACAACTATATAACAATAAAGACAGGTATGGCATAGCGGGTTTCCCGTTCGAATTCGGAGCTGCCCGACTGGGGCAGGACCTCCACCTTATAGAAGTCCGTAGACAAATAACACTATTTATTGTGTTGTGTTCCTACGCGATGAATAAGGTTTCCAATAATGAGCTCCTTGGGGAGGGGAGGATTAGTCCTATTATACTGCAAACACACTATAACTCTCCTACTACTACACTATAACTAAAAGAAGTGATACTTCGGAATCGTGAGGGTAAATAGGTAACCGTTTCCCACCAGGTGGGCCGTATGCATGCTTGCCACTCTTGTTGTATAAAAAAGTTAACTTCAGAAAACTAGTACAGCCGGGATTCGATCCCCAGAATTGTTTGATCTTGACATAGAACGACTAACTTTATTATTTTCCTCCTCATAATTAAGGCGAGGCTTGAATGGATCTGGAAGGATTCCCAGGAGTATATCTCTCTTTGTATCTAAAGCTCGTTGTCTTTTAATTTTCATGAACTCCCTGAAATAAGGTTGTCAATTTACAATCAGACCTTAACTTGAAATTACATCAATCATTTTATACATCCTTACTAATATTATAAATGTGAATGTAAGTTTGTTTGTTACGCTTTCACGTAAAAACTACTTAACCGATCATCATGAAACATTGTACAAATATTCTTGGAGGTATTAGAAGTAACATTGGATACTTTTTATAGAAAAAATATTTTTTTACGAAAGATAAAAAGCCGTCCACGCCGACGAAGTCGCGGGCACAGCTAGTCTTTTTATAAAAGAATATATAGACTATGTCACTCGGGTTGAATATTGATGAAATAATTTTTCAAATCGGTCCAGTAGTTCTTGAGTTTATTCATTATAAACATACACACACTAAAAATAAAGAAATAAAAAACTTTCCTCTTTACAATATTAGTATAGACTACGGTATAAGAATTTACAACTCAAACATACATAACATCATGCCAAGTCCCTAACGGGGCAGGCAGAGAGTATAGAGCTTCAGTTCTCTCTAGACTTACATACCTCTTTCGCTTCGTCCACATTCATCAGTCTCTTCATACATGTTTTTCGGTTTCGAGTACTCCTTTACAACTTAAAAAAAATTACAACTCATTTAAAATTTTTGTATTTACTTATAATGGCAAATCAACTGGCGTGAATGAGGGCGTGATTGTAAAGATGAAGAAAGGCATGTTACGTTGGTTTGGACACATAGAAAGGATGAGTGAAGAAAGATTGACGAAACAGATATACAAAGCAAAAGTGTGTGCAAGAAGAGGCAGAGGAAGGCCACGTTCCAACTACCTGGATCAAATAGATCGGACTCTGAAGGACGGGAACGTTAAGAGTACTCGAAACCGACGAGCATGTATGAAGAGACTGATAAATGTGGACGAAGCGAAAGAGGTATGTAAGTCTAGAGAGAACTGGCGCTCTATACTCTCTGCCTACCCCGTTAGGGACTTGGCGTGATGATATGTATGTATATGTATGTATGTACTTATAATGGAAATTGACGTATGTGGAACCGCAGAGTACATCTGTCAGGGTACAATTACCTATAAACTCTTTGAACCAACATAGCGGCCGTTCTCCTCAACTTGTACCGCACCGGTTCGCCTTTCACAGCAAAGTACGTTCTTCTAGTCTGACACTTTTGTAAGAAGTCTTCAACGAAAAATTTTCTGAAAGATATTAACTTAAATATAAACAATCCAATAAATGCGAGTCTAGAGAGAACTGGCGCTCTCTGCCTACCCCGTTAGGGACTCGACGTGATGATATGAATTTATGTTTGCATGTATGTACAATAAACGTCCCACATCTGTTCACGCAGAAGGGTGCCAAGAAGGCTGGCGGCGGTATAGGTAATACCCACACACCCACATTCCGCCAGAGGTATATTAGGTGCCAACGTTACAGATGGCGAGTCCATCGCCGTTACTCAAGCACGACTATACATACGCCTTTGAATTTCTTCTCAGACGTATGCAGGTTACCTCTCGATGTTTTCCTTCACCGTAAAGCTCGTGGTGTGACTAATCACTGTACTTAAGTTCGGAAAAACTCATTGGTACAGTCGGGATTCGAACTTGCGATCTTATCGTTTATTACTCTAATTAGTAATTATAAGAACCTCATTCATACACTCTTCTCACAATACTCCAGCCATGCCGTCATGATAGCCATCCATCCTTGAACAAGTCACTGTCAGGGTTGGACTCCAAGAGGGCATTGAGCGCAGTGAGAGTGCGAGGTACAGGGGAGTGTGCACGTGATAAAAAAAGTCCATGATCGCAGTGCATGGCGACACTGTCATGACAGGAGTACCTGAACCTCTCGTGCTGTTGTATGATGACAGCGTTGACAAACGTCAGTGGGACGATGGTGTGCTCACTCTCCTCACGATCTAATAATCATAAAACATTAATAGAGGTAGGACACACAAATTGACCTAGTTTCAAACTAAGCAAAGCTTGTACTGTGGGAACTGGACAACGATATACATACTTATATAGATAGGCAATTCCACTCAAATTGACCTAGTCCCAAACTAAGCAAAGCTTGTACTATGGGAAGTGGACAACGATATACATACTTATATAGATAGGCAATTCCACCCAAATTGACCTAGTCCCAAACTATGCGAAGCTTGTACTATGGGAACTGGACAACGATATACATACTTATATAGATAGGCAATTCCACCCAAATTGACCTAGTCCCAAACTAAGCAAAGCTTGTACTATGGGAAGTGGACAACGATATACATACTTATATAGATAGACAATTCCACACAAATTGACCTAGTCCTAAACTTAGCAAAGCTCTACTAATAATAATAAGCTCTACTAATAATAATAGCCTCTTCTTGCACACAATTTTGCTTTGTATACCTCTCTGGGATTTACAGCCAGGAAGTAACTAAACCTACCAGATTCTTCAGATTCCTCCTCGTCTGATTCATCTTCAACATTATCTTCGTCATGAAATAGAGAACTCTTCATGAGTGTAGATCGACGCGGACCCTGTTAAATATTTATAAATGTATTTGTACTTGTTAGAGAAAGGGATAGTACATACATACATAAGTACATACATACATACATGAGCCGTGGTGGCAGAGTGGTTCGAGCAGTTGCCTGCGACGCAAAGGTCGCAAGTTCGAATCCCGACTGTACCAATGAGTTTTTCTAAACTTAAGTACAGTGATTAGTCACACCACGAGCTTTACGGTGAAGGAAAACATCGAGAGGAAACCTGCATACGTCTGAGAAGAAATTCAAAGGCGTATGTATAGTCGTGCTTGAGTAACGGCGATGGACTCGCCATCTGTCACGTTGGCACCTAATATACCTCTGGCGGAAAGTGGGTGTGTGGGTATTACCTATACACCTCTGCCTACCCCTTCGGGGACCCTTGTGGGAAGGCGTGAGGATATATATATACATACATGAAGTATAACAACATTTAACTTAAGTAAAAGGGAGATCTTTGTTTAAATATAAGACGTGGTGACCGAGTGGTTGGAGAAGTTACCTGCAACACAAGGATCGCAAGTACGTATCCCGACTGTACCAATGAGATTTTCTGAACTTAAGTCCACTGATTAGTCAAATCACGAGCTTTGCGTACGTAAAAATAAATGTCAAATAAAAAAAAATACTAATAAATTTAATCTCTTCTAAACTTTGGATCCAAACAGTATTTTTGCGACTGGACATGACAATCCAGCCAATATTTTTTAGTTTTTTTAATACGCTTTTATTAGCTTGAGACGTATGTATGTTAGTATGTAACGGAATCTTTGAACATGATTTTAACCCCCTTCAAAACGTCGGATTAACTGGAAATTTGGCATACTTATTAAGAACCGATGACAATTCAATATTTTTGACATTTTGACCCGTTATCCTTAATAGGATAATCAGGATCAGCGATTTTTATATTCATTTTTGCACTGCTAAGCAAAGGTGCTGATTTTCTATAAAAAGTGTATTTTTTTAGTTTTTTTAAACTATTATTTATTTACTTGACAATCCAGACAATATTTCTTCCATGTTTACCTGACAATCCAGCCTAACGTCTTTTACATGACAATCCTGCCAAGATCCAATAACCTAGTCTAACCATGAGAGCCCTGTTCGTATTTCTGGCGTTTATTTACCGCCTAATTAAGATGTTGAGCTGATTAGTTTTGTTTCTACTGTTTTGGTACTAATTAGTTGTTTAAATAAATCTGTGGATAGAAATTCTTCAATTCAATATTATTTTGGAACGGTTGTTACATCTCTTGGCGGATGGTTCTTCCTCCAGACTGCTTCTGTCCACATAGTTTGAAGCAGGCCTTCGATGGTATCCGAGCGACTCTCCAAAGGTTTGTGAAATGGTACGACTATCTGCAAAAAGTTGACTTTATGTATATCTTTATTGAAAAACTAGCTGTGCCCGCGACTTCGCCCGCGTGGAATTATTGAATTATTTTTTTTTAATTTTCTAAAATAAAAGTAGCCTAAGTTACTCCTTTTTATATAAGCTATCTGCCAGTGAAAATCCCGTCGAAATCGGTCCAGCCGTTTCAGAGATTAGCCGGAACAAACAGACAGACAGACAAAAATAAAAAATATATATTTTGGTACATCCATATTCAGTTGGTAAAAAGCGGTTATTTTAATATTACAAACAGACACCAATTTTATTTGTAGTACCTGGATGAGCGAGCTTAGCTCGGTATTTTTCAGATTTATATTTTTTCGTACGAATGACATACTTATGACAACCAAAAACTCATTGGCTTAAAGTTTGTTGCTTAGCAACGCTTTATTGTTGCTGTGTCGGTAAAGCAGTAGCGAAATTCAAATTCTAATGAAATTGTAGGAGATTTTCTTTGCCTAAAAACACGGATAAAACAACTTTTTTTTTAAATGAAACGTAGCTAGATCAATTTATTGCCCCCGAAATCCCCCCCTTACCAAATTTCATGAAAATCGTTGGAGCCGTTTCCCAGATTCAGATTATATACATAGATATATTATGGAATCAGCTTCCTTCTAAAATTAGGATAGCTCCCACCAAAATAATTTTCAAATGCCTAGTAAAAGAGCACTACTTGAAAGCATCTTAGAACTCAAATATTTACTAGTCTCCTATAATTATGTTTAAATATTTTATTGTGTTTCTTGTAATATATATGTGTGATGTGTTTGTAACTTGTTTGTGAATGTTCATATATTGTATGTATGCCTATTTATATTGTATTTATTGTATAATTCATTATTTTTTCATATCCCTAAGCTAATCCTTCTGTGCACACCCGCTTCAATGTTTCTCCTGTCAAGGGTGGTTGACTGGTAGAAAATGCTTTAGCATTAAGTCCACCACTGTACTTTAATTGTGCATAAATATTAAATAAATAAATAAAAATAAATATATACAAGAATTGGTCGTTTAAAGGTATAGGGATATATAAAATAAGAAAAAAACACCTGTATATCGTAAGGCGTCATATGCATCTGTCTTAAGGCTGCATCCACGTAAATGTAATCATTCACAATGAAATGCACAAGCTCGTTGCGAAGCTCATAAAGTCTGAAATGAACAAGCGGCTTGGAATCACTAAGTCTGAGGAGAGACTTTGCCTCCCTGTGTGTGTTCTACCGCTTGTATAACGGGGAGTGTTCTGCAGAATTGTTCGACATGATGCCCACTTCCACCTTCTACCACCGCACCTCTCGCCATCGACGGGAAATTCATCCCCATACCTTGGAACCACAAAGGTCTCGCACTGTGCGCTTCCAAAGGAGTTTTCTTCCGCGAACGCTCAGGCTGTGGAATGAGCTCCCCGTTGAGGTTTTCTCTGGAGAGTACAGCATGGAGTTCTTCAAGAAGGGTGTGAAAAGATTCCTGCAGGGTCGGCAACGCGCGAGTGATACCCCTGGTGTTGCAAGCGTCCATAGGCGGCGGTAACCGCTTACCATCAGGCGGGCCGCAGCTTGTTTGCCATCCTTGTTGTATAAAAAAAGAACAAACAATTGGAAGTTTGCAAAACAGATTCCACGCTAACGATAGACAAATCTTTGAGCGCAACGTGGCAATAAATTTTTGCATAATGGTTGTACATGACAAGGTTAATTTGTATGGTGACCGGTAGATGGCGCTGTTCACTTGGTTACTGAATCACGCTACCATTGCGTTCTACGCGTTTGTGGTCAGCTTAGGTCTTCGGCGCCCAAGCTAGTTATACTGTGTTGTGTTGGCAGCACAGTATTACTCTCAGAACATAGAGTGGCCGCGCAAGTGATACTTCGGCATCGTTAGCGTAAATAGGCTACGGTAACCGTTTCCCATCTGGTGGGCCATATGCTTGTTTGGCACTCTCGTGGTATAAAACAAAAATAACTAGATGGGTCCAAAAAGAGGTCAGATACCTTTTCATGAAAACGCTAACGATCTCCAGAATGTAAGGAGACCTCTGCACATGAATGCTATTTAAGTAGGCATCGTAAATTTCATTTATTAGCCTACAATACAACGCGTAGTATTTGCCCAGGACTTCCGGTGGAAGTCGTCGCTCCTTCAGCATAAGACCTTTTTCGGCTTTGTACTGAAACAAAAGCAATTCGCATTGCGGATTTAACGATGCACCTAAAATATATTTTCGGCGGAAAGTGGGTGTATGGGTATTACCTATACACCTGCGAACGTTTAGACTGTAAATTGTGGCTTAATGGACTCCCCACTAAGGTTTTCCCTAGACAGTATGGATGTCTTCAAGGATAGGCGGTGGTTATCGTTTACCATCAGACAGACCGCATTGTTTGCTATGTACCGTGTGATGTGAAATTCCATTAAAGTTTCAGCTTCAGCTATCTCAGGAGTTCTGATAATCTTACTCACTTTTTTGTATACCACTTGGGTGGTAAACAAGCATGCGGTCCGCGGTTACCGCCGCCTATGGACGCTCGCAACACCAGGGGTATCACTCGCGCGTTGCCGACCCTGCAGGAATCTTTTCACACCCTTCTTGAAGAACTCCATGCTGTACACTAAAGCAGCAGTGCCATGTGGCTGCGATCTCCTGTAAGCTGGAGGCCCCCAGTGGGGCAACTACAATTTCGACCTGGACATCCGTTGTCAAAACAACAATAAAGATCATACCTGTACCAGTCACACCACGAGCTTACGGCGAAGGAAAACATGGAGAGGAAACCTACATATGTCTGAGAAGAAATTAAAAGGCATATATAAATAAAGTCGTGCTTGAGTTACGGCGATGGACTCGCCGTCTGTCACGTTGGCACCTAAAGTATATCTTACCTATACACCTCTGCCTACCCCGTCTGGGACCTTTGTGGTAAGGCGTGAGGATATATTATATAATAATAATAATAATATATCCTCACGCCTTTCCACAAGGGTCCCCGAAGGGGTAGGCAGAGGTGTGTAGGTAATACCCACACACCCACTTTCCGCCAGAAGTATATCAGGTGCCAACGTGACAGATGGCGAGTCCACGCCGTTACTCAAGCACGACTATACATACACCTTTGAATTTCTTCTGAGACGTATGCAGGTTTCCTCTCGATGTTTTCCTTCACCGTAAAGCTCGTGGTGTGACTAATCACTGTACTAAAGTTTAGAAAAACTCATTGGTACAGTCGGGTTTCGAACTTGCGACCTTTGCGTCGCAGGCAACTGCTCGAACCACCCGGCCACCACGGCTTTTGATATATTGTATAATATATATTATTACCTGTATTTGAACATCCTCATCCACCAACTCCTGGGCTCTGTTTAAGATATCCAACCACTTGACATGAGCTTCCTTGGCTAAGGAGAGTGCTTTTGGAATTTTAAGACACGCCATCTTGAAAATTCTACGTTCACTTTGGATTTAGGCTACTGACATACTGAAATGAGAAATATATACAAATTCCAAATTGTTTTTGGTCTAGAGAGAACTGGCGCTCTATACTCTCTGCCCGGTGGGTTGATAAGAATGAATTTATCCTCACGCCCACAAGGGTCCCCGAAGGGGTAGGCAGAGATGTATAAGTAGTACCCACACACCCACTTTCTTACAGAGATATATTTAAGGTGTCGATGTGAAAGATGGCGATTCCATCGCCGTTACCCAAGCACGGCTATAGATACCGGTCGAGTGGATCGAGCATTTGCCGCAACACAAGGAAGCACGTTCGAATCCCGACTGTACCAATGAGTTTTTCTGAACTTTTGTACTACAGTGATTAGTCACACCACGAGCTTTACGGTGAAGGAAAACATCGAGAAGAAACCTGATGAAAAATATATCTCAGGCCGAAAGTGGGTTTGGGTACTACGTATACACCTCTGCTTACCCCTTCGGGGACCCTTGTAGGAAGGCGTGATGATATATTTATTATACATACATACATATCATCACGCCAAGTCCCTAACGGGGTAGGCAGAGAGTATAGAGCGCCAGTTCTCTCCAGACTTATATACCTCTTTCGCTTCGCCAACATTAATCAGTCTCTTCATACATGCTCGTCGGTTTCGAATAATCTTAACGATCCCGTCCTTGAGAGTCCGATCTATTTGATCCAGGTAGTTGGAACGTGGCCTTCCTCTGCCTCTTCTTGCACACACTTTTGCTTTGTATATCTGTTTCGTCAATCTTTCTTCACTCATCCTTTCTATTTGTCCAAACCAACGTAACATGCCTTTCTTCATCTTTACAATCACGCCCTCATTCACGCCAGTTGATTTGCGAATCTCTTCATTGCGGATTCGATCTAATATCGTTACTCCGCACATTTTTCGAAGAGATCGCATATATTTATTATGTATCTTTAATATCTTATATATCTCTCTGCCTACCCCGTTAGGGACTCGGCGTTATGATATGTATGTATTTATGTATGTAATGAAGAACATACCCATAAATTTTAAAGAATATTCAAACTTTACATCACAAATTACATATTTACACAAAAATTTTGACACAATTTGAAAATATTACAAATTATCAACCATATTCTTTAATTTGGAAATGATCAAATGTTACAGAATTTTTGACAGCATAATCAGTAAATGACAATGTTTTTCTTATTATCTTTGACATTACAGTCACAGATAAAAGAAATATACAGTTCTCTCCAGACTTGCATACCTCTTTCGCTTCGTCCACATTCATCAGTCTCTTCACTCACGTTAGCGTACTCTTCCCTTCCTTGAGCGTCCGATCGGTTTGATCCAGGTAGTTGGAACGTGCCCTCTGCCTCTTCTTGCAGACACTTTCGCTTTGTATATCTATTTCGTATTTTTTTCTTTAAATAATATAAAATATAATAAAACAATACATTTAAATACATATGTTTTATTGACATTTCTACATAACTATGCATAACAGAATATTTTTATTTAAAAAGTTCCAAAAACAACAAAAATTTGAGCAACAACCTTAAAGTTTTTTTTTTAATTTGAACACATTTTTATTAATGCTTTACAGTGGAAGTACTAATGAGGGAAGCAATTTTTTTCCAATTACGAAAACGGTCTTCTTTAATTTTAACAATTTATACAAAAAAAAAATATTTGACAGGATGCGACAGATTACTACTAACACTTAACTTAACTACTGTACATACTGTGTCTCAGATAATAGGACAGTTATCTTCCAGAACTTATAAGGTGTAGTGCATATATCCTCATGACGATGCAATAATACAAACAGCTCCAAAGATGACAAAACGATATTATTAGAAGGAATAAAAACACATAGGTATATGATATTGTGGGATATATTTCCTGAAACTTATTAATTAGGCAAAGAATTAAAACAAAGAAAAAAAGAATTAAATCAGAAACGCATGTTATCTGACAAGTTTCAGTGTTCGCCAATGTAATAGTATTTTGGCGGAACCGCTATCGGAGGTCGCCAAAATACTTTATAATCTAGTGACACGAGACTAATTTTTGCTTGTGTGCTTGTATAATAATAATAATATATCCTCACGCCTTCCCACAAGGGTCCCCGAAGGGGTAGGCAGAGGTGTATAGGTAATACCCACACACCCACTTTCCGCCAGAGGTATATTAGGTGCCAACGTGACAGATGGCTTGTATGATATTGTGTACTAACCAGGGCGGCATGTTCACAATCAGCGACAAAGCCCTTTTATATTTATTATGAATAAAAACAAAATCTATTACTTTATCGTTACAGCAGTTTTTTCGAAATTAAATCGTTACTCAAGCACGACTATACATACGCCTTTGAATTGCTTCTCAAACGTCTGCAGGTTTCCTCTCGACCTTCTCCTTTACTTTAAAGATAGAAATTTCGGATAATAAAACTATCTTTTGATTTTCCGGTTTTTATCCGGAATTATATGCAGACAAACATCAATACATTGATTTATTTATAACAATATATACAACTTAAGCTTCTCAGATTATTAAATAAAGTTCATGCTTTATGGCTAATACATTTCTGGAACTAAATACTTTTATTTGAAATATGAATATTTTCACGTCTTCCTACGAAGGTCCTATGAAGGGGTAGGCAGGGGTAGATAGCACCCACACACACACATTCAGCCAGAGATATATATTTTAGGTGCTAACGTGACAGATGGCGAGTCCATCGCCGTTACTCAAGCACGACTTTACATATGCGTTTGATGCAGGTTTCCTTTCAATGTTTTCATTCACCGTAAAGCTCGTAGTGTTATAAACACTGCACTTAAGTTAAGAAAAACTTCTTGGTACAGTCGGGATTCGAACTTGCGACCTTTGCGTCGCAGGCAACTGCTCGAACCCCTCGGCCACCACGGCTCCTATGAAATAACACATTATCTCAATTCTCTATCAGAGCCGTGGTGGCCGAGTGGTTCGAGCAGTTGCCTGCGACGCAAAGGTCGCAAGTTCGAATCCCGACTGTACCAATGAGTTTTTCTCAACTTAAGTACAGTGATTAGTCACACCACGAGCTTTACGGTGAAGGAAAACATCGAGAGGAAACCTGCATACGTCTGAGAAGAAATTCAAAGGCGTATGTATAGCCGTGCCTGAGTAACGGCGATGGACTCGCCATCTGTCACGTTGGCACCTAATATACCTCTGGCGGAAAGTGGGTGTGTGGGTATTACCTATACACCTCTGCCTACCCCTTCGGGGACCCTTGTGGGAAGGCGTGAGGATATATTATCTCAATTCTGAATTCTCCATGTTCTAGTCATAAAGATGATGCATTGTTGCCAATACAATTCGGAAGTACACTTTTGACTAAACTCAGAGAAATAAATTATCAGAACAAAAAAACATGTTTCCGGAAGTAAATATAAAAATTCAAAATGAGAACTAATAAGTTCTCAAAATTTCTGAACGAATACTTTTGTTATATCACAAGAAAATATGCCTAATTTATTTCCGGAGCTAAATCAACATTTCGCTAAACTCCATAAAGCGTAAAATCTTTACTATTCCGATTACATTAGCATACGGAACATAATTCTAAAAATTGCTGATTTACTAAATTACAAATACATACTTAAGTTAATTTAAATTAATAATTATATAAATTTAAATTGAATTAATTTATTTAAGTATGCCAAAATAACCCTAACGTTATTTAGTCTCAACACAAGCTGGTTTCAAAGGTCGAATCTGTTTCAATTTCGTCGACTGTCCATCAAACTTGATATCAACATCACAATCACTCAATGGATGTGAGATTATGGAGGACGAATCCTTCTTATCATCTGGACTCAGCGGCGTGACAAAACCACTGTCATTCAACTTTGAATCTTTCTCCTGTTTAATAGGGCTTAAATTCAAAGACATACTCTTTCGATTCTGAAACAGGCTAATGTCGTCGATGTACGACGAATTCGTCGTCAATTTCTCGTCCAACTTCCGGAGATTTTCATCGAAGTCGTGTTTGAGCTGTTGTTCAAACAGCCTCTCTTGCCGGATTTGTTCATGAGTGTTGGCAAAGAAGCCGCTATTTTTCCGGCTCCAAATTCCGGATTCGTATTCCGACTTCTCTTCCACCACCTTTAACGGGTAAGGCCTGAGATCTGCTATCAGTCCCGAGTGTACGGACTGGGACTTCTTCAGAAGAAAGTGTTTCCTATCACTTTCAAATCTAGACGAATTGTTGGAATCCTCTTTCGTCGTTTTACCGAACAAATTGGGCGAACTGAGTCCAGTTTTGAACGGCTTTTTCACATCTTCCTCGTCGTTGGAGAACTTGGTGAGTATTTTGGAGCCAAAAGTGGTTTTCTTAACGTGAGTCTGTATGATCTTCTTGAGCTCAATTGGCAAATCCTGTTTGTGATGTGCGGAGATGTAGCGGCTCAAGAGAGTCAGTTGTTGTTCCAAAACTTTATTCTGGACCTCGAGACGAGACTGTGTTTTCTGATAGCTGGTTATTCCGTCCATGGCAGACTGTGGAGAAAGAAAAAAAATTGGTTGTCTTTAAAGTCGGTTTACGGACGATAAATTTACGTGATAACGTCATGGAGTGAAAGAGAGGTAGATGCATTACAAGCCGATCGTGCCTCTCTATCGCTTGTTCCGCGCTCTCGCTTGCACGCTGGACTCAGGCGGAACGTTACTATGAGTCATGCTTTTTCGTGAGTGCAGCCGGCATTCATCGATTTATAAGACGTTATCACGTCAAAAAGATGTATTATGCAAAAGAAAGGCTTTGTTCAGGAGCAAATTTTCCCTTCTTGGGTCTTGAGACACAGGTAAATGTATGTCTAAACAAGATCATTGTCCGCATGTTAATAATAATAAATAAATAATAATAATAATATATCCTCACGCCTTCCCACAAGGGTCCCCGAAGGGGTAGGCAGAGGTGTATAGGTAATACCCACACACCCACTTTCTATACCTCTGGCGGAAAGTGGGGTGCCAACGTGACAGATGGCGAGTCCATCGCCGTTACTCAAGCACGACTATACATACGCCTTTGAATTTCTTCTCAGACGTATGCAAGTTTCCTCTCGATGTTTTCCTTCACCGTATAGCTCGTGGTGTGACTAATCACTGTACTTAAGTCCTGAAAAACTCTTTGGTACAGTCGGGATTCGAACTTGCGACCTTCGCGTCGCAGGCAACTGCTCGAACCACTCGGCCACCACGGCTCTCCACGTTAATAATAATAATCAAGAATAACAATAGCTAAAACCTTGGAGGCCAAGTAATTCGCATCCCGACTGTACCAATGAGTTCTTCTGAACTTAAGTACAGTGATCAGTGAAACCAGGAACATTACGGTGAGGAAAAACATCGAGAGGGAACCTGCATACGTCTGAGATGCAATTAAAAGGCGTATGTATAGTCGTGCTTGAGAAAAAGTTCTACAATATTGACGTGCATCTCTGCCTACCCCTTCGGGGACCCTTGTGGGAAGGTGTTAGGATATATTATTATTATATTATCTCTGACTTCAAACCCCTTTTGTTGTAAACGTCCATAGGCGGCAATAACCGTTTACCACCAGACGAGCATGAATTAAATTTGATTTCTTACATCCAATTCCTGGGTCATCTTCTCCGCATCAGCGTGGAGTCTTCTATTCTCTTCTGTGAGTGCCGACACACGCGGCATCTCCTCTCGAAGTACCCCGTACTCTACTGCATAGTCACACAGCTGTCTGCTCAGGTCGAAGGTATGGACCTGTGGTGATGAGCAGACGAGTAAAGATCTACTTTCATACACACTGAGTCCCTCAAGAGTTAGGCAGAGAGAGCGCCGGCTCTGTAAGCTTACAGACTCATCACACATTCATTATACATGCATAAAATAAGAGACAAGCGAAAGAAGTATGCAAGACTAGAGAACTGGCGCTCCATTCTCTCTGCCTACCCCGTTAGGTGTGTCCTCAGGTGGATTCCAGAATGGATTAGATTCACAATTGGATGGGCGGCGCTGCGATCGTGTTTCAGAATTTTTATCTTTTTCCGCCGAGCAAAGCTGGGCGGGACAGCTAGTATATATATAAGATGAATAATTTTTTTTATGTGATCATAAACAATCGACTTGAATCACCTCACTTTGCGATTGGATTTGATCTTGGTCGGAGAGCAAGGCTTTTGTAAGAATACCACGAACCTTTTTCATAACTTTCTCGTAGATACTTGGGGCCATGTCTGGCAGTTTGTGCTTGAGGTACTCTGCAGCTTCCTCGCAACTCTGGCACATGAGCAGACCATCCCTGTGAGCCGAGAGCAGTGCTAGCGACACGCAGAACACCACGTCTAGTCCTTCCAGGAATATTAGATCTGTAGAAGGGAAACCAATTTCTACGAATTAACCAATCAGTTTATTTGTAAAGTAGGCGTGTGGGTGGTGCCTATATACCTCTGCCCACCCTTATGGGAAAGCGTGAGGATATATGATACATTATTACATGTATCCTGGTCAAAATAATTTACTTTACTAGACTTACATACCTCTTTCGCTTAGTCTACATTCATCAGTCTCTTCATACATGCTCATCGGTTTTGAGTACTCTTGACGTTCCCGTCCTTGAGCGTCAGACCGAATTGATCTAGGTAATTGGAACGTGGTCTTCCTCTGCCTCTTCTTGCACACACTTTTGCGTTGTATATACAAATGTATAAACATACTTTGAGTGGGTTTACTCAGCAGCTCGAGGCAAAAACTTACCAAAAACCCTGACAACGAATCCCAAGGGAAACTGGCTGGTGAAGAGTGTGAGCATCCATGGAGCAGCATACAGCGCTGGTGAGATGTCCAGGGACTCCAGCTTGGCGTGGAGCTCAGGCTCATGGTCTCGGAGGAGGCGGGAGAGCTGGTACAGCTGATAAACATACACGATTTTTAGGATCAATGTCTTTGAATAGCTTAATTATCTACAACGAAGTATAAGCTCTAATTCCGACTGTACCAACGAGGATTTTCGAACTTTAGTTTGTTAAGATCCGTATTTCAGTAAATTAAGTCCGAACTTAAGTAAGATAAGTTCAGATCATAAGTAAATTCCAAACGAAAATAAGTATTTATGTCTATTGAGGTCCGAGCTTAAGTAAAATAACTTCAGAACTTACATAAAATAAGTTCAGAACTTAACTAAAATAAGTTCAGAACTTAAGTAAAATAAGTTCAGAACTTAAGTAAAATAAGTTCAGAACTTAAGTAAAATAAGTTCAGAACTTAAGTAAAATAAGTTCAGAACTTAAACAAAATAAGTTCAGAACTTAAGTAAAATAACTTCAGAACTTAAGTAAAATAACTTCAGGGCGTAAGTAAGTTCCAATCGAAAGTCAGTTAAGGTTCAAAACTTTTGTAAGTTCCAAGCAAGAGTAAGTTGAGTTCATAACTTAAGCCACGCCAACTCCCTGACGCCTAGAAAGAGGGAGTACAGTCTCTTCATACATGCTCGCCGGTTTCGAGTACTTTTGACGCGTCTATTTTATCTTCTTGCACACTTTTTTTGCTTTGTAACATGCCTTTCTTCATCTTTACAATCACACCCTCGTTCACGCCAGCTGTTTTGCGAATCTCTTAATTCGTGGATTCGATTTAAGATCGTTACGCCACACATTTCGAAGGGAAATTTTCAACAGCATTTATCTATACTAATATGATAAAGAGGAGAGATTTGTATATAAGTATGTTTGTATTGAATAGGCTACGAAACTACTTTTCCGATTTGAAAAATTCTTTCACCATTGGAAAGCTACATTCACCCTGAGTGTCATAGGCTGTATTTTCTTTTATAAAAAAGATTTACGTCCACCCGTGCGAAGCCGGGACGGACAGCTAGTCTATAATATGAGCTTAAAATGCTTCACATATTCACCTGCACTTGAAGAGCACTCATGTCGGGCAGGTACTGCTTCCGCAAGCCCCTCCTGAACATCAGATGCCGCAGGAGGACGAACGCCTCCACTTCCTCCATCTGTTCACATATTAAATGTTATTATCCCACTTATGTTATAAATGCGAAATTCAAAGGCGTATGTATAGTCGACAAATAAACGAAGCGAAAAAGGTATGTAAGCCTAGAGAGAACTGGCGCTCTATATATACTCTCTGCCTACCCCGTTAGGGACTCGGCGGGATGACATGTATAGTCGTATTAACGTGGAGAGCCCTGGTGGCCGAGTGGTTCGAGCAGTTGCCTGCGACGCAAAGGTCGCAAGTTCGAATCCCGACTGTACCAAAGAGTTTTTCAGAACTTAAGTACAGTGATTAGTCACACCACGAGCTTGACGGTGAAGGAAAACATCGAGAGGAAACCTGCATACGTCTGAGAAGAAATTCAAAGGCGTATGTATAGTCGTGCTTGAGTAACGGCGACGGACTCGCTATCTGTCACGTTGGCACCTAACATATATCTCTGCCTACCCCTTCGGGGACCCTTGTGGGAGGGCATGTATATTATTATTATAATAAGCCCATAACTGGAGCATACGTATCTTATACCTTTAAACGAGCAATTCTTGTATATATCTATATATATATATAATCTGAATCTGGGAAACGGCTCCAACGATTTTCATGAAATTTGGTAAGGGGGGGATTTCAGGGGCGATAAATCGATCTAGCTAGGTTTCATTTAAAAAAAAAGTCGTTTTATCCGTGTTTTTAGGCATTGAAAATCTCCAACAATTTCATTAGAATATGAATTTCCCCACTGCTTTACCGACACAGCAACAATAAAGCGTTGCTAAGCAACAAACTTTAAGCCAATGAGTGTTTGGGTGTCATAAGTATGCCATTCGTACGAAAATATAAATCTGAAAAATACCGAGCTAAGCTCGGTCATCCAGGTACTGGTAAGTTTATATATGAAGAAAATGCAACTCTCATTGTCAAAGTTATCTATTGTATAAACTGAGTGCGCCAAGTTACTTAGCATATAGCTCTTTTGAAAGCTCGAATCTCAATACTCACATGCAGGAGCAGAACACCAGCCACGAAGCTCAGTCCTTGGCAATAGCCCACGTCTGGGTCGAGCAGCGAATAGGCTTTTAGTATATTGTACAGGGCCAACTGTCCTGGCCCTAGGGACGACGCGAAGTAGGAGTGCTTGGGGAATGTGCGCCCTGTATACAGACAGGGAAGGTATGAAAAAAGAACCGTGGTGGCCTAGTGGCTTGATCAAAGTATTTTATTCCACATACGCCTAGATAGGCACTTATAAAAGTCGAAAAAGGTACACGGTTCGGGTTGGTCGTTACCATGGAGAAGAACCGGCAAGAAACTCCATGGCCGGTCTTTTTAATTTAGTAGAAAAAATTGGTTGTCTGTAAAGTATGTTCACAGACGATAGTTTAACGTAACATCGTCATAACAAGATCGTGCCTTTCGCCCGCTCGTCTAGCGCTCTCGCTCCGATCGTAACGGGACAATGTGCTTAACGGGACAATGGGACATCCATTTTCGTGCGTGCAGCCGGCGATCATCGATTTATTAAATGATATCACGTCAAAAAATTTAAATCAAAATATTTAATCCAAACTTAAGACCATACTTAATATAAACTAAAGTTACCATCGTTTAAAAAAGACTCGTCAAAAATGAAACTCACCCAAGTCTATAAGAATGGCATGTTGGTGCTTCGTCAGCCCACCAAGTAGGGTCCTATAGGGGGTGTGGTAGAGGGGGAAGGTCTTGGTGTCCGGGGGGGGCGAGCGGAGGGCCGCTTGCTCCGCGAGGAAGTACCACACGCCACCTCTGGACATGCGAGGAACGCCTGGTATTGAACGCATACGACATCATCATCAGACATAGTGCCAATGATTTTGAAATGGTTTTTAAAAAAGTGATTTTTATGAATTTTTTAAAGAAATACATACATACATACATATCATTACGCCAAGTCCCTAACGAGGTAGGCAGAGAGTATAGAGCGCCAGTTCTGTCTAGACATACATACATCTTTATTTTCTTTCCAATGAAATACAATTTACTTACATTGAATTTTATAGATTTACATATTACTTGAACAAATATTAATGTTCGAAGCACGAAAGGTAGTCTTATGTATTTAAATAACATATTTTGAATTAAATAATGAAATAATTTATTCGCCAGAACACGGTTACTTACAAAATGTTTAAATGTACACAATGGTTGAATCGCTCATTCGGCCTCATAATATAGGCATGCGAATGTTTCCGTAGGAAGGTATTTATATATTATGGATACCTCCTAACTAAAACTACAATAAAATATTATAAATATGATAAAAAACAAAATGTTTAATGAAGAAAATAATTTCTTTGACCGTATTTTATTTATCATTAAAATAATCCTTTATAGAAAAGCTTTTTCACAGAGCCATTTTATCAAAGTTTTTTAAAGAAAGTCAATGATTGCTCTCCGATTTTTATAGGGATTTCATTGAAAACTTCTTATCATACGAATTGCAATTTTTGGCATAGCAGTTCTAGTAAAAGAAAGTAGAATTCATGTGGGATCACGCGACCCATACTTTCACTGTTCTATACGCTTCCAATTCCAAGTTCTATACAATTCCAATTGGCTTACCCTGCATCACCGCCTGCGTGAGCATGTGCCTGTCGACCTTGGCCAAGGGCTGGGAGGGTTCGCGCGACAGCAGCGAGTCCCACATGAGGGTCGCGCCGGCGTCACACGAGCCCACCTCGCTGTACTCCAACTTGATGCGGCGCACTGCCGATGACTCTTCGCGTTCTTTGAAAATAACACATTTGTTATTATATATCTTCATGCCTTCCCAATAGGGTCTTTATGTATATATCTATTAAGTAGGGTATTTATGGGTGGGTTATAATTTTTATTTTTCATTCTTTTTTATTTTATTCGGGATACAAACAGTCATCAAAAAAACAATAACCTTAGCAAATAGATAATAAACGACAAACAGTATCCACAGAAACGAAAGAAATTATTTTAACATGCATGACACACATACATTAAATCAAACTAACTATTCATAGATAACTAAATATACATTTATGCAGTAAGAAAACACATCCAGTTCTTGTTTATTTATATATAAGTAATGCTTTGCTTAACCATATTTATTACACAAATTAAATTTAAATTGACTCAAAGAAATATTAAAAATGATCCTCGTCTACAAATTTAGGGTTATATGAGTTATAAGTGGGTTATTAAGTTATAAGTGGGTTATTTAGTTGTAAGTGGCTAGTTATAAGTGGGTTATTAAGTTATAAGTGGGTTATTAAGTTATAAGTGGGTTATTCAGTTATAATACTATTACAATAATCAACACGTACCTTTCAGTCTCGCATTCTCCCTCTCCATCCTGACGAGCAATATCGTCTGCTCAATGGCGAGTCTCCACAGCTGCCGGAGCTGTTCCCTGCTGCGCTTACCATGCGCGTGCGTCGGTTTCCCGAGGAGGTTCGTCGCTAGTTCCCCTTGGATAGACAGACATATCATCAATCATCAGGTAGGCAGAAATGAATAAGCCAGATCACATTAAGTTATGATCATCATATTGTTGTTAACAACATTATCAGTTTCGATTCGAAAATTATGACGCGACGTCTTACCGCCAAAGTCAATGAATGAAGTATATCCTCACGCCTCCCCACAAGGGTCCCCGAAGGGGTAGGCGGAGGTGTATAGGTAATACCCACACACCCATTTTCCGCCAGAGGTATATTAGGTGCCAACGTGACAGATGGCGAGTCCATCACCGTTATTCAAGCACGACTATACATACGCCTTTGAATTTCTTCTCAAACGTATGCAGGTTTCCTCTCGATGTTTTCCTTCACCGTAAAGCTCGTGGTGTGACTAATCACTGTACTTAAGTTCAGAAAAAACTCATTGGTACAGTCGGGATTCGAACTTGCGACCTTTGCGTCACAGGCAACTGCTCGAACCACTCGGCCACCACGGCTCTTTGGATGAATGAAGTAATAGTTTTTTTTAAGTTATTCATTCCTATATTTTAGTGGATAATCTGCAAAACCTTCATTCTGTAACAAATCAGAGATCATCAGTCCACCCGTTCTTGAGTTACGAATGGTGTAAATAACCCAACATTTCAAAATTACATTTCCTGAAACACGATTCCAGCGCCTGAACATTCCAGCAGTCCAGCCCAGCTCCACGAACCAGCAACACCAAAGTCCTTACCCCACAGGGGGTGTCCTTAGCACCTAACAAGTGCCTGGGTGCTTTTCTTCTATATACCACTTGGGTGGCAAACAAACATGCGGCCCGCCTGATGGTAAGCGGTTACCGCCGCCTATAGACGCTTGCAACAACAGGCGTATCACTCGCGCGTTGCCTTAATTGAGACTATTGCTCGGTACACAAGAATAAACCAGCTAGCCTTAAATAATTATACATAATATATAATTTTACCTTCTCCCTGGCTCTCGGTGGGCTGAACCACCTTCTGGTAGATGACCTGCCGCCAAGTGGCATCTGGCTCGGCGCCGCTGTCGGTGCGCGACGGCCGAGAATCGCTCACCTTTAAGAAACTGATAGAAATTCAACATAAAGTTATTCTGAATTTATTTATACTAGACTATACTGAAGAGATTCGCAAAACAACTGGCGTGAACGAGGGTGTGATTGTGAAGATGAAGAAAGGCATGTTACGATGTTTTGGACATAGAGAAAGGATGAGTGAAGAAAGTTTGACGAAACGGATATACAAAGCGAAAGTGTGTGCAAGAAGAGGCAGAGGAAGGCCACGTTCCAACTACCTGGATCAAATAGATCGGACGCTCGAAGACGGGAACGTCGAAAGTACTCGAAACTGGCATGTATGACGAGGCTGATGAATGTGGACGAAGCGAAAGAGGTATGTAAGTCTAGAGAGAACTGGTGCTCTATACTCTCTGCCTACCCCGTTAGGGAGTCGGCGTGATGATATGTATGTATGTAGAGCCGTGGTGGCCGAGTGGTTTGAGCAGTTGCCTGCGACACAAAGATCGCAAGTTCGAATCCCGACTGTACCAATGAGTTTTTTTGAACTTAAATACAGTGATAAGTCACATCACGAGCTTTACGGTGAAGGAAAACATCGAGAGGAAACCTCCATACGTCTGAGAAGAAATTCAAAGACGTATGTATAGTCGTGCTTGAGTAACGGCGATGGACTCGCCATCTGTCACGTTGGCACCTATTGTTGTGTAATACCTATACACCACTGCTTACCCCTTCGGGGACCCTTGTGGGAAGGCGTGAGGGTTATGTATGTATGTATGTCGTTTTATCCACGTTTTTAGGTAAACAACATATTGACTCACATGTCCATCATAGGAGAATTGGCAGTGCCGTAGTCTTCCTTCAACTCCTCAGGCCCATCTTCCTGGTCTGCCGGCACCGAAGACTGGGATTCTGTAGCCAAGAACAGTGAGAGTAGAGGAAGGCTGTTCACCTTAGAGTCGACATTCTTTTGCACCGCGGCAATTCGTCATGCAGTCAGTCATGCCAACATTACAATGCAAACGAAACTATAACATTGACGTTTGCACAAATATTATTTATCCTCACGCCTTGCGGGAAGGCGTGAGGATAAATAAAGGATATTATTGGCAATTGATAGTGACACATTATAGTACAAGCTTTGCTTAGTTTGGGACTAGGTCAACTATCCCAACAATAATTCGTTTTTCTTTTGTATTGTGTCTAGTAGCGTGAGTTCCGGGAACTTTTGCTACTTAACCGGCAGGGGGTGCCCTTAGCTGTGTTGTTTAGCACTAAAGTGCCTGGCTGGAGGCCTAGGTCTCGCCATTGACCGATTAAGTAGCAAAAGTTCCCAGATCCCACGCTACGAGAGATAATAATTCGTGTGAAGTTCTAACTAAAATACTTACCACTTTCCGGAACTACGATAGCTGGTGACCACGACTTCCGTTCCCTCCTGGCGTTCTCCGCTGACAGTAGCTCTTGATTCGAGGGCTCTGATGACGTCTCCTGAGTAGGCAGAGGTGAGGTTTCCTGGAGGGTAACGGGGCTGCCATTAGTTACTTGAGGCATTTTTGAGAAATTTTGAGAAGAC
Source organism: Drepana arcuata (assembly GCA_016069955.1). Lineage (NCBI taxonomy): Eukaryota > Metazoa > Arthropoda > Insecta > Lepidoptera > Drepanidae > Drepana > Drepana arcuata. The sequence goes on along the minus strand of JACCPG010009737.1, from coordinate 10,448 downwards.
TTATTCAAATTCAGTTTATACTGGATATAATTTTTTGAAGAACGATTGACGAAAAAATTTATAAGGCGATTAAACCGATTTTAAAAAATCTTTCACCATTGGAATGCTACATTATCACTATTAATATAGGGAACGTACCCATTCTACGTGACCCGTTTAGGGAGCGGAGTTAAACCACTACGGTCAGTCACAGGAGCGGGGGGGTGGCTCAGAATTTTGTCACGTAGTCGATTTTACTGAGAGAAATCTCGTATTTTTCAACCTATATTCGAATATAGCGCGCAGTGTTTAGCGCTTTTTAAACTCACAGTTACTGTAAGTTACATACGGTATAGCAATATGTTTTCACAAATGTTGTTCTTGTCTATAATATATAATTCACTAGTAATTTAAGTGTGCTTGCAGTCTTATGCAATAAAGACGAGTATAAGCCAAATTTTTTTTTTTTAATTTTTGCCTGTGTAATGATTAAAAATCATAATAATGAGTTACTACGTGAAAACTAAAGGGGGAGAGGGGGGTCTTGGCATATACTACGAGTGGTCACCGAGGGGAGGGAGGGGACGAAAAAACTAAAAAAATAGGTCACGTAGTATGGATACGGCTATTTAATTCCCATAGGCTATTTAATTGCAAGAAAAAAAATATTTTATGCCAAAATGTTTAAAATATAAACGTCGACCCGTGCGAAGCCGGGACGGGCCGCTAGAAACAAAATAAAACAAACATTTAAACACACCAAAGCCTAACGTACGTAACACCCAAAGTTCCTTCGGTACCCGGCACATAAACATGTGTTTGCACCCAGTTTCCGAGGATAGGGCAGTCAGGTCTGCACTATAATATCACGCACCTTCTTAACAGTTGGTACAGGCAGGACTACGCATTCATCTCGGCTGGCACGCCTCTTCAGGAGATGGTCGAAGCCGCGTTTAGCTTTCATGAATATCGTACTGCCTCCGAGGTACTGGTTCAGGAACTCCGTCCTGTAACGTCATGATGTACTTGCTATAGCGACGTCCTTTTGACAGCTATGTAAAGAAAACTTATTTATCACACAAAATCCCCAACGGGGTAAGCAGGGAGAGAGTTGAGCGCCAATACTGTCTAGACTTCCAAACCTCGCTCCTCCCACATTCATCAGTGTCTTCATACATGCTCGCCGGTTATGAGTACCCTTGACTTGAAGAGATCACATCCTTAACAGTATTATTTTGTTAAATCTCCACGCCTTCCCACGTATGGTCTCCGAAGGGGTAAACAGAAATTTGTAAGTAATACCCACATACCTACATACCTACTTTCTCCACCAGAGATATATTTTAGGTGCCAACGTGACAGATGGCGAATCCATCGCCGTTACTCAAGCACGGCTATACATGCTCAAACATATCCTGGTTTCCCTTCACTACTTTGGGGACCCCTGTGGGTGTGTAAATATATCTTCATTGTGTTGATACATAGGACATCCGAGACTAAGGTACCTTGTACTAAGGTACCTTACTAATGCACCTTCAGCTAGATTGCATAAAACTAGCAACTCATTTGTTGGGCAAGGTATACGCTTTTTTAATAAGCTACCGCAGAAAATAATTGAATTACCTTTTGGAGAGTAAGCTGTCATTAAAAGTAAATTAATACAAAAAGCTTATTATACAATATCAGATTATTTGAATGATGGCCATACATGGCAATGAATTGCTCCTCTTATACAGAGTTTATATGTTATTTAATCTTTTTCTACCCCTACGTAAAAGGGAACAAATGTTAAAAGAGAAAACCGGGGAGTTTGTTTCGCCGTTTCTTCTCCTGGCAGGTATTTTTTCTTGGAAACGGTGGTAACTTTAGTCTATATTAAACGTGACGTTCAATAAGTGTTCCCGGTGTCCCTTACGTTGAATAAAATATTTTGATTTTGATTTTAGATTTTTAAGGTACAAATACTGTACTGTTCATGACACAAATATCTGTCCTCATCGCATGAGCTACCTAAAGCTTAGCAGTCAGGAGCTCTGACCACTAGACCAGACGGCCTAAGTATTGTGGAGGGTAAAGCAAGGGTCGGGTCACCTGTTTTCAGCCGTGTCGTGCACGTGTCTCAGTTGCTTGGCCTCGCAGTGAGCTCGGAGCAGGATCATGAGGAACGCGTTATGCTCACTAGTCTGCGGGTAGTACAATATAATTGATTTACATTTAAAGATCACGAAAAGACGAGAACAATTTAAACTTAAAAGACCATGGCATAATGAAACATAGACACAATTATAAGGAACCATAACTAATACAGAACCTTAGTGAAATTAAAAGAACTTAGTGAAAAAAAATAACAAATTAGACATAAATAAAAAAAAAACGAATAACATGTAGTCATAGATTCAATAAAATAATATCAATTATGTTTAATTTAAAATAAGAATTGTATATTTATTTTATGAAATATTGTATTGTAAATAGAGCCGCGGTGGCCGAGTGGTTCGAGCAGTTGCCTGCGACACTAAGATCGCAGTAACGAATCCCGACTGTACCAATGAGTTTTTCTGAACTTAAGTACAGTGATTAGTCACACCACGAGCTATACGGTGAAGGAAAACATCGAGAGGAAACCTGCATACCTCTGTGAAGAAATTCAAAGGCGTATGTATAGTCGTGCTTGAGTAACGGCGATGGACTCGCCATCTGTCACGTTGGCACCTAATATACCTCTGGCGGAAAGTGGGTGTGTGGCTATTACCTATACACCTCTGCCTACCCCTTCGGGGACCCTTGTGGGAAGGCGTGAGGATATATTATATTATTATTATATTACTGGCTGGAGAACTGGCGCTCTATACTCTCTGTATATTGTATGTACTGTTGTGTCTTAGTACCTAGTTCCTAACCACCACAATGTACACAGTTATTACAATAAAGAACTTACTTACTTACTTAAATACAGTCGGTGTTACAACGTATCTGAATAACGACAAATCAGGAGTACGACGAATACGGAATAGTTTATTTGGGGCAGTTTACTTTTTGCCCAGTGCCTTTGGTTACCCAGCTACGCCTACCCTGCCTACTTCGTTAGTGACTCGGCGTGATCATATGTATGTATGTAATTCTGATTTGACCATCCAATTGGTCAGTTGAGATAATAACACCGTATATACTGGACTCACTTCGTACATATGGTTCGTGCCACCCTGATATTTGGTGATGATCGTCTCCTGTTCATCATCAGGTAGCTGTTCTATGCGCCGGAGGACGAACGCGTGTGTCTTCTTGTCATTCATACCTGGAATTAAACAAAATCGGCCGTTTTAAACTAATTCAGTTCAATAGACTATGTTTCACGCCTTCCCACATGGGTCCCCGAAGGGATAGGCAGAGGTGTATAGGTATTACCGACACACCCACTTTCCCCCAGGGATATATTTAGGTGCCAATGTGACAGATGGCGAGTCTATCGCCGTTACTCAACCACGACTAGACATACGCCTTTGAATGGCTTCTCAGACGTATGCAGGTTGCCTCTCGATGTTCTCCTTCTCCGTAAAGCTCGTGGTGTGACTAATCACTGTACTTTAGATCAGAAAAACTCATTGGTACAGTCGGGGTTCGAACTTGCGATCTTTGTGACGCCGGCAACTCGAAGCCCTCGGCCACCACGGCCTCATAATAATTAATATTAAATTTTAATATGTTAAATCATTCTGTACGTGTGTTTGTAACCTTAGCCCTCCTATACGTATGCCCTGGTTAGGGTGAAATTCTGTGTGTATATTTCAATGAGTTCCTGGATGGTTCGCAACCACGTCTCACCTTCAATATCGTGGCACAGGCGGTGGTACCAGAGCATAGGACAATGTTCGCATGTCAGGTTCGGAGACTTCTCTCTGGATTTCTTCAGAAGCTCGGCGTGGGCGTGGAAAGCTTGCTTTATGGCTAGAAGAGAAGAATCAATAAAAAAAAAAACTTCTATAGCACCAGTATCCTTTATTACTATTTGGACGGTCTGGTCTACTGGTTAGAGCACCTGACTGTAAAACTTGAGGTCACGGGACGATTCCGCTGAGGGCAGATATTTGTGTGATGAACGCGAGTATTTGTACCTTAGTCTTGGATGTCCTATGTATTTATGTATATATCTATCTTATAAGTAAATATATCGTTGTCTAGTTACCATAACACAAGCTTTGCATAATTTGGGATTGTGTAAACTTTTGTGGATGCATCCCAAGGTTTTTATTTTTTATTTTTATTTCTATTATAGGTATTTACTCCTACGTTTAGATTCACAATTGTACCCGATAGGTTTAAGAGAGGTAGGGCATAACGGGTTTCCCGTTCGAATTTGGAGCTGCCCGACTGGGCCAGGACCTCCACCATATAGAAGGCCGTAGCCAAATAACACAATTTATTGTGTTGTGTTCCTACGTGGTGAATAAGGTTTCCAGTAATGAGCTCCTTGGGGAGGGGGGAGGATTGTTACATTGTGTTGGAAGCAGAGGGATAAAACCTTATGCTGTCAACACACTATAACTCTCCGAACACAGAGTGGCAACGCGCAAGTGATTCTTTGGTATCGTGAGCGTAAATAGGCTACGGGAACCGTATCCCATCAGGTTTCTGAAATTTCTGAAATTTTTACTTTTTCATTGAAAAAATTCTGAAATTTTTACTTTTTCATCTGGAGAAACTGGGCGGGGGGCTAGTATATTATAAAAACCCAATTGTCTAGAGATACGTTGAGGACTCACCACTGACAACCTCCCCGGCGACCTGATCGCTCTCGCATTTGAACACGTAACATGCGCACGCGTCACCAGACTCGCGACACACGAAGCCGAAGTGTTCCTTGTTGATCCGACCCACCACGCACACCCAAACGTCTTTGAAGGCTCGATGGAGAAGAATTTGCTTCCTATCCGGACTAATCAGGCGGAGCTCTGAACGACCCACCTAGAACAAACGTTTGAATGTATAGTACCTGAACAACGATTGTACAGTCAGAGTAAGAAAACCTTCGTCAGTTATCCAATTTATTCCTTTATCAAGTCGTAGCCGTGAGTCGTTAGTGATTAGTCACACCACGAGCTGAATGGTGAAGGAAAACATCGAGTGGAAACCTGCATACGTTTGAGAAGAAATTCAAAGGCGTATGTATAGTCGTGCTGGAATAACGGCGATGGACTCGCCATCTGTCACGTTGGCACCTAATATACCTCTGGCGGAAAGTGGGTGTGTGGGTATTACCTATACACCTCTGCCTACCCCTTCGGGGACCCTTGTGGGAAGGCGTGAGGATATATTATATAATATTATTATTATTATATTAAGTCGTAAACTCTTAGTAGCTTTTGAAACTAAAACACTAAGCAGACAACTAAAATATAAATAATAATAACTAACATATAAAATTATACTAACATAGTATGATAACTTGGTTCTGGTGGTCTAGTTTTGAAACCTTTTTAATGGCCTAATTAGTCATTACAAGATTTAAATTAGATACATACATACATACATATCATCACGCCAAGTCCCTAACGGGGTAGGCAGAGAGTATAGAGCGCCAGTTCTCTCTAGACTTACATACCTCTTTCGCTTTGTCCACATTCATCCGTCTCTTCATACATGCTCGTCGGTTTCGAGTACTCTTAACGTTCCCGTCCTTCAGAGTCCGATCTATTTGATCCAGGTAGTTGGAACGTGGCCTTCCTCTACCTCTTCTTGCACACACTTTTGCTTTGTATATCTGTTTCGTCAATCTTTCTTCACTCATCCTTTCTACGTGTCCAAACCAACGTAACATGCCTTTCTTCATCTTTACAATCACGCCCTCATTCACGCCAGTTGATTTGCGAATCTCTTCATTGCGGATTCGATCTAATATCGTTACGCCGCACATTTTTCGAAGAGATCGCATCTCGACTACATTCACTATATACATGGACATATTCTATATTAAATACGGAAAATTGTACAAACCTGGAACAGCATGGTCCTATTCTGCTCTCCTAGCAGCTGAGCTATAGGGGTTTTTTGATTAATATTGCCGATAGAAGCAGATCTATCTCTTAAAAAAGGTTTATTCTCTGGCATCGTTACTTTCTCGTTGAGTGGCGATTTGATCGCTAGAGTTTTAGGTTTCTCTGCAAAAGTTTTCGGCTTAGCATTCGGAGCTTGATCACCGCTTTCCGATATAAATAGTTCTCTATCATAACCGCCATAAGGTTCATTATCGACTGCATCTCTTTCTTCGTCTTCATTAAGTGGGTCCAGACTATTCTTGTGTTCTGTATCGTGATAGGCTTTCTTCTCAGCCCTCTCTTTCGTGAATGTGTCAAACTCATCTTCTATCTCTGTCTCCCGAAGTTTGCTCGTAAGCGTTTCAGAGCTTTTCCAATGCTTATCAGGCTTCAACGGAGTCGTACTAGCTTGTAATGTGACTCCCTTGTTCGAACCATCGTTGTCATTGTCGGTTTTTTTGTCATTAACATTTTCCATTGAATCATTACTGTGTATTGACGCCTGAAAGAATTTCATAGACATATTTATGACAGTCTTCTTTCTTAATGGGCTGCGAGAGATACGTATGCTTAAATATTTTTTTATTATTATAAATAACAATATTTACAAAGAACAGTTGAAACTAACTACTTACAGATAAAATATTTGTATATATATTATAGTAAGTAAAGAAGCCGTGGTGGCCGAGTGGTTCGAGCAGTTGCCTGCGACGCAAAGGTCGCAAGTTCGAATCCCGACTGTACCAATGAGTTTTTTCTGAACTTAAGTACAGTGATTAGTCACACCACGAGCTTTACGGTGAAGGAAAACATCGAGAGTAAACCTGCATACGTCTGAGAAGAAGTTCAAAGGCGTATGTATAGTCGTTCTTGAGTAACGGCGATGGACTCGCCATCTGTCACGTTGGCACCTAATATACCTCTGGCGGAAAGTGGGTGTGTGGGTATTACCTGCACACCTCTGCCTACCCCTTCGGGGACCCTTGTGGGAAGGCGTGAGGATATAGATATTATTATATTATATTATATATTATTATAGTACTGAAAAGACGTAAAAATCTAAGATTTATTAAGTGATGTCGTAACAAACATATTTTTGTGCGTTTAAATAGCAAACGCTGGCTACGCCTTACGAGACAGATCGAATTTATAATAATAAATAATAATGAATTTATATACAGCGGAATTGTACATCGTAAAAAAAATGGTATATATTTATCTCTAAAGGATAGCCCAGAGTAATCATTTTTATCTTTTACATATATCTTTATAGCTGAAAAGCCGGGGCGGGATCCCTAGTTTTTTTTTATACAACAAGAGTGGCAAACAAGCATACGGCCCACCTGATGGGAAACGGTTACCGTAGCCTATTTACGCTCACGATACCGAAGTATCACTTGCGCGTTACCACTCTGTGTTCGGAGAGTTATAGTGTGTCGGCAACATAATGGGTTTAATCCCTCTGCTTCCAACACAATGTAACAATCCTCCCCCTCCCCAAGGAGCTCATTACTGGTAACCTTATTCACCGCGTAGGAACACAACACAAAAAAATGTGTTATTTGGCTACGGACTTCTATAAAGTGGAGGTCCTGCCCCAGTCGGGCAGCTCCGAATTCGAATGGGAAACCCGTTATGCCCTACCTCTCTTTGAATTAATTTTTTTTTTATTAATTTTTAATAGTAAAATTTCGCATTTGTAATATTAAAAAATATTTATTATTACAAATGCGAAAGTTAGTGAGCGGCTGAGCGGAATCGGATGAAATTTGGCAGAGAGGTAAACCATTATCTGGATTAAAAAATAGAATATGTTTTAATAAACTCAACAAACGTTTCGCGAGTAAATCCACAGAGCGAAGCTATATGTATGTACATTCAACATATTAACCTAAATACGGTCAAACCGAGAGCTTACCCCAGAAGATGATAGCAAGCTGTGGCGCCGCAGTAACCTCTTGTCGGCCTCGTGCTTAGCAAATTTCATGAGAGCGTCGTCTATCAAGGATTCAGGCACCTTTCTCGAGGATATTCTTACTTTACCGACGTATAAAACCTAGAAGACAAGACTGGATATCATTTTAAACTAACATTATTAATGTGAAAGTTGTGTATTTCTTTGGTCCTACTTTACGCATAAACTAATGAACAGAATTCGATTAAATTTGGCACAGCGATAGATTATTAGCTGGATTAACAACACATACATACGATTGGATAAATGTGTTTATTCCAGAAAACTAAATTTTTTTTTATGCTAGAGTGGCAACAGGTATACGGCCCACCTGATGGGAAGCGGTTACCGTAGCCTATTTACGCTCACGATAGCGAAGTATCACTTGCGCGTTGCCACTGTGTTCGGTGAGTTATACTGTGACAGAAGAGGGATTACTCTGCTGCCAACACAATATAACATACCTCCCCCCTCCCTAAGGAGCTCATTATTAGAAACATTAATCGCGCAGGAACCACAACGAAAAAAAAAAAATTAGGCTACGGACTTCTATAAGGTCCTCCACCTTATAGAAGTCAGTAGCCTAATAACATTTTTTTCCTGTCCTAGTCATGCCATACCCTTCTTAATATATAGGTACACTTCTTATCAGAATATCGAATTCGTCGTTTAATCATGAATTATATGAGGTATAATTCACTAATAAACGACATTTGGCATATATTTCTAAATATACACATATTTTGATAATCCTTACAAAACTAATTTGCAAGGTGATTAGAGGTTTCTGATGAAAACTATATACCTACCTAGATCCTAGATAAACTATAACCTAGATCAAATAGATCGGAGTCTCAAGGACGGGAACGTTAAGAGTACTCGAAACCGACGAGCATGTATGAAGAGACTGATGAATGTGGACGAAGCGAAAGAAGTATGTAAGTCTAGAGAGAACTGGCGCTCTATAGTCTCTGTCTACCCCGCTAGGGACTTGGCGTGATGATATGTATGTATGTAAAACTATATAAGACCGTTAAAAAAAAAGAAGGTTGTTTAAAAAAAGTAATAAAGAAGGTCAGTCTTCGTGTATTGATGCTTACCTCAAAGAAATGCGAATCAGACAGTGATAGATCTGCACACAGAGATGTGAGGGCCGAGGCATTACTGACGCTACGGACTAGCGGGGATGGAGTTTCACTCGTACTGAAATAAATAATCCTTAATAATATTATAAATGTGAATGTAAGTTTGTTTGTTACGCTTTCACGTAAAAACTACTTAACCGATAATCATAAAACTTTGTACACATATTCTTGGAGGTGTTAGAAGTAACATAAGATACTTTTTATTGAAAAAATAAATCATTTTTACGACAGAAAAAAATTATTACATCCCGGATTAAGACATAGAATACATTTGAATCCCGAAAAATTCAAAGCTCTAATATGATAAAGGCAAAAATATGTATGTTGCTCTTTCCACGCGGGCGAAGCCGCGGGCATAAGCTATTAGTATAATATCTTAATATATATAAATTACGTGTCACGTTGTTTGTTCGCGATCGGCACCTAAACTACTTAACCGATTTCAATCAAATTTGCACACCGTGTGCAGTTTGATCCAAATTAAAAGATAGGGTAGCTCACATCACAATTGGACCCGATAGGTGGCGCTGCGATCGTGTTTAAGGAAATTTTCGTTTTTCACCCGGGCGAAGCTGGGCGGGACAGCTAGCATAATAATATATACTCATGCCTTCACACAAGGGTCCCCGAAAAGGTAGGCAGAGGTGTTTAGGTAGTACCCACACACCCACTTTCCGCAAAGATATGTTTCAGGTGCCAACGTGACAGATGGCGAGTCCATCGCCGTTACTCAAGCACGACTATGCATACACCTTTGAATTTCTTCTCAAACGTATGCAGGTGTTATCTTTCTTTTCACCGTAAAGCTCGTGGTGTAACTAATCACTGTAGGTACTTAAGATTGGAAAACTCATTGGTACAGTCGGGACTCGAGCTTGCTTAAGATCCTATTAAAGAAATTCAATAACAATCACCATTTCAACACGACAAACTACTCAAACCACTCAGCCACGACGGCATGTAGGTATAGATAGTGCCGTCCACGAAGACGCGCCCTACCAATTTCTAGTGGAGGGGATCGCGAGATGCGATCTATTAATTGTAGTGTTCGTGTGCAATCAGTGTGTACCGACAATACTCAAACATTAGTGGAAGGTTGCACACTTATATAAGGAGGAATAGTGGGGCGCGTTTTCGTGGATGGCACTGTCTATACGTCATCTATACTAATATTATAAAGATGAAACATTTGTATGTAAGTATGTTTGTATTGAATAGGCGCCGAAAGTAATGAACCGATTTGAAAAATTAAAGCTACATTCACCGTGAGTGACACATTTTCTTTTATAAAAAAAAATCTTATGCCTACCCGTGCGAAGCCAGGACGGACCGCTAGTT
>JACCPG010009735.1:0-17267 GCA_016069955.1 Drepana arcuata | reverse complement strand
TGTTTTCCTTCACCGTTAAGCTCGTGGTGTGACTAATCACTGTACTTAAGTTCAGAAAAAAAGTTTTAACGTACAGACGGCGGAAAGCGACTGCTTTATACTATGTAAATATAATTAAAACTATTTGCTAGAAAACATGGCACCGGCCGCGACGTGGAAGAAGCACTAGAAGTAAGCGAAGACGTTCAGGAAGAGTTGCCGTTGAAGCGGCAGAAGCGAGCTCGGAATATTTACAACACTATATTCCAAAATAACTTTGATGTTGAGCCAACTGAGAGCGAGCTCAGGACGACACAGCACCGGGGTACGATGGTCGGGTTCACGCAGTGTATTATGTATATATGTGAGTTGGTCAATATTCAAATTATTAGGTGTAAGAAATAGACTAAATTACGATGGACTCACCGGTTGTCACGTTGGCACCTAAATCTCATCTCCAAAAGTGTGATGCACCTCCTCCTACCCCTTAGGGGACCCTTGTGGGAAGGCGTGAAGATAAGTATAAGTTATGTTACTAGCTTTTATTCGCGGTTGCATTATGTAGTTTTTTTATAGGTACCATTCGTATAGTTATTTTACAGAGACTTTTTCTTTTGTCTTTGGTGCATGCATCAGGTATTGTCATTTATTCATGGCAGTAGACCGAGTAATGCCAGATTAAGAAAATATATGTCCTCATCACTCAATACCAATACCCAATATCACCCAATAGCAATACCTGCTCTCAACGAGGACCTGCATCCTTTGTGCTGCCGACTCAGCAGTCAGAGTTATCAGACCTAAGGCTGATGATGCATCGAATGTTCCAGTAATTAAAGTGATTCGTGGCCACTGGGTGGTGTGCGCTGTACTGGGCAGCGTGCTGACCTTGTCTTCAGCTCTCGTTGATGCTGCGCTCGACAAACTGCTGCAGACCAGCCTGAGGAGACTACTGCCTGAGCCTCGGATAGCACACCTCATCAGGCTGGGTCATGGTGAGTCTCCACTGTACTTCCGGCACATAGCTTGTCGCACGTGATTGAACGATGCGGATGAAGAGAAAGACGTTTGTAAATCTGCGAGAACTAGTGTCCTACTCTGCGGGATGATAGAGAAATATTTGAAGTGACAGATGATGAGTCCATCGATATGCAGATACAAACATTTATATATTAAAGTATTCTAGACTAGCGGTCCGTCCCGGCTTTGCACGGGTGGACATAAGTTTATAAAAGAAAATATATAGCCTATATCACTCAGGGTGAATGTAGCTTTCCAATGGTGAAAGAGTTTTTCAAATCGGTCCAGTGGTTTTTCGAAGCCTATTCAATACAAACAAACAAACAATCAGATCTTTCCTCTTTATAATATTAGTGTTGATGTAAGTTAAGTTAGCACGTGAAGTCTGTAAGTCTAGAAAGAATGCTGCTTACTCTCTCACTATACGCTTTTAACTACAAGAGCGTGGGGTCGAGACCGCCAGTCGCTCGCTCAACTGTTCCATATAAATGCCGCCTGATTGCGTCATCGTTATGTTCCTACAGGTATAATATTTGGGAAGAAATCCACTCCGCGTATGGACCCAGTGAAACAGAGGGAAATGGCTCGGAGGCAGCTGCTGCAGAGCATCCCGGGCGCCGCTACACTAGTGCTGGGACCCGGCTTGCCCGCCGCCCTTAATACGGCCTTCGACCTCATCCAGAGTCCGCAGCTCAACAAACAGGTTTGCATACGATCGTCATCGTCATCATGCAACTAATTTATTTACTCGAAACCGACGAGCATGTATGAAGAGACTGATGAATATGGACGAAGCGAAAGAGGTAAGTCTACAGAGAACTGGCGTTCTATACTCTCTGCCTACCCCGGTAGGGACTCGGCGTGATGATATATGAATATATATGGATCTCTAACTAAGGATACACGAAAAATACACAATCGTTAGTCTTAGGCAAGTACGAATATTAACAATTAATTGAGCCGTAGTTGCCGAGTGGTTCGAATCCTGACAGTACAAATTAGTTTTCTGAACTTAAGTGTTGTGATTAGTCACACCACGAGCTCTACGGTGAAGGAAAACGTCGAGAGGAAACATACATACGTTTGAGAAGTAATAAGGTGTGTATAGTCGTGCTTGAGTAACAGCGATGGACCTGCCATCTGTCACGTTGGCACTTAAAATATATTTCTGGCGGAAAGTGGGTGTGTCCCCTTCGTGGACCCTTGTGGGAAGGCGTGAGGACCTCAAGTTTCGCAGTCAGGAGCTCTAACCACTAGACCAGACGGCCGTCAATAGAGGAACAAACATCCTCACACAAACTATTTAACGGAATTTGCCACAGAGATAGATTCTTTTCTGGAACACATAGGATATGATTTTGCTAGAAAAAGATTTACTCGTGAAGTTATATTTTACGCGGGTGGAACTGCGTACATTCAGTAATTAATATTACCTTGAATCCGCGAATGATATGTCATATGTCATGTATGTTTATAAAAAATATGGACTAATCTGACTTGTTATTTCAGTTGGTGTACAATCTCTTGGATCTGTGCGTTGTGGAGCTTTTTCCAGAGCTCGGCGCGACAGGGACCATACCATTGAAATCATCCAGCTGAGAACATTTACACGGTTCTAAAGAAACGAAAGTATTCCAAGCAAAACTTAATTTATTCCAGACAAAACTTAATTTATTTCTAATGTTAAGAATTTGAGCTACGCCTTTTGTAAATCGCAAGTGAGCACATTTTTCTAATACCGTTTACACAATAATAGGTTCAGCTGTTCATGTTCGCCAACTACTTAACTATAAATGTTGTATTGTAACAAACTTAATATTTTTATATCTTATTCAAGCAATGATCATTCTTTTCTATCGATTATTATCGATGTTACAAGAATTGAAAACCATAATATTTTTGATTACTATCTAATTAAATTAGATTTGAAACACCAGAGAATAAAATATTTTTGGGAATTTACAGACTTTATTTAAAATATAGTTTAATAAGAAAAATATCCTTGAACCAACCTACTGTGCTATGCGGGGGTTTCCGCCCACCTTCCGCAATACCCAGCACTTATATTGGTATGTTTTACATTTGTAAATATATGTATGCAGTTCCTTTGAAATAAGGAAGTAAAATATTTGAGACAGAAGAGTAAAAAAATCGAATATTCCTTTTCATCGTGATGATATCAAACAATTATTAAAGATAGTTATTTCATCTAAGATTGACTAGCATGCAAATGCAAGCATGCAGTTTCCGAACGAATCGTCGCAAGCCCGGCTCGGCAGTAAAGAAAATGTTGTTATTGATGTTGCCACTTTATAAAATGTATCTTAGTTCGGTAGTACCTATTGGTGAGTGGTAAACGCAGCCTAAAGGTGGCTTAAATAGCCCTTTAGATCAGTAACAGTCGCTTGGCCGGGGCGATACCCAGGCCATGTTTATACTGAGGAGTGGTTGCATCAGCAGCAATTGATACGAATACGGTTTTTCATTCTGGTAGCCCAACAATTATTTGAGTTCTGGAAGCCTTAGTTATGATTAGTCTAGCCAGAGCACACTATTTTTCATGAGCATTTCCACTATTGATATTTTCGTATATAAGGCACTAAACTCCACTGCAATAGTTATACAATATATTTTGTACGGCAGGTTCATTGTGCCCTAACACGTTAACTTAATGGATTGTGAAAACATTTTTTGGCTTAGAAACATAATCGCATTATTGGCAATTTTTTAAGTACATAAAGAGCTATTTTGAATGCAAGTCTCTAAGATATGTAGAGTCACTCTTTGACGTAGAATTGTCTAGAAAATAAATTCTATTGATTTCCTGTGAGATGTTGTTTTGATTCTGTTATCATCGGTCGTTGCTAATTTACCGTGGGTAATCGGATCATATTCACTGTATGTATATTGAGATTAAATACCTCTTATTATGCAGTAGGAGCGTACATAAAAATACATAAGACTACATCTGAATATTAATCTGAAGTAAAAATATATTATAATAATATCTCGCACAGGTTGCATAGCCTTTTGCGTAATATAATTCTGGTAGAATTTAGAAACTACTAGTTAGAAATTGCTTTATGTTGGCAGCACTCGAAACTAATGTCAATACAAAAGTCATTTGAGTTTATTACAGATACAGAGAGGGCTACAAAGGGATGGGTGTGTTACATTTTGTTTGTTTAGTTATTTATATAGAACGAATTAGATTCTTAGTTAATAATGAAATCTTTAAGACATGAAGTTATTTTGTGCATCAGTTTGTAATACTTAGCGTCTATTTTTAAGTCGTTGATAACGTAATCAATAGTTTTGTTTTGTAATATTACTATAGCAAAAAAGTGATTAAAAATATTATTTATGGAGCGAAGCTCATTCGGTAGGAGTGTTGTTGTTATGTGATGTGCTTTTTGACTATAATGAATACCAAGTAGCAGCTTAATGAGATGAGTTAACTTTACTAAGAAAAACAATATAATTATTAACGACACACAATGCTAAACGTGAATATTTATCGTCTATATAAACATTCGTGTTATGATTGAACGTCATAGTGACCGAAGTTGCGATGGCATCTACGCCGTGCCAAAAAGGCGGGATGCGTCTCAGTGAGGCGCTGAACAACATGCAACTGGCTTACAACCCTATTACAAAGCAGTTGCATTTTGTAACACCAAAGGTGGATAAATCAGCCGACCTGACATCCGATGAGGTTGACAAGCTGTCTAAAAAGAGTAGTTTCAGCGATGAAGGAAATTATTCTATATCAACTTGTGAGAAGAGTGATACAAGTGATTCCCCGAAGAGTACCTTGCAGTGGGGTGCAGGTGTGACTGGACATCATCGGGGGAAGGATGGTGGCTCATTCTCGAGCACTGTGTCCAGCTTATCTGAGTGCTCTTTGGGGTCAGGTGCCTCAAAAGAGGATGAGGTTCCCGACTCCATTATTCCTGCTGATCGAGAACAGAGCAAGTTGAAGAAAAAAGGCCTATCTGGATTTTTCAGCAGGTGAGTGTTTTGACGTTGATAGTGTTTGTACTCATTTTATATATTTAGCAGTAAGGTTTGCTGTATTCATAATTGCATTTGTCTCCTTGTATATTTACAACACTACTGTGTTGTTGTGTAAAACTCGTGGCAAATACAACTGCAAGACAAATAAAAAGATTTCATTCAATTATATGTAGTGTATAAGCTGTTGTGTTAGAATAGTTCTGAAACTCATTTACCTTTTTTTATTATACATATGTCAAACAAAACGGTTATATATCTTAAAACAACAAAATACACATATGTATACCTGAACAGAATCAAAACTTTGACATACTAATCTACTCTGAGTAGACTCTAAATTTAATACATTTCAGAGGATTAAGGGTAATACTAACAAAGACTCCATAACTTATGAAACTGAATATTTTGATGCCTGGGAATTCCATCATATATTTTGATGTTTATTATATTTTTTACATATTTATGACGGTTGAAAAAACCGGGGAAAAAAAAAAGGATGGGAATGTTAAGAGTACTTGAAACCGACGAGCATGTATGAAGAGACTGATGAATGTGGACGAAGCGAAAGAGGTATGTAACTCTAGAGAGAACTTGCGCTCTATACTCTCTGCCTACCCCATTAGGGACTCTGTGTGATGATATGTATGTATGAAAAAAACCAAAACTCCAGAAAATATATTTTAATTCTCATATAATTTGATTCAATAAATATACCTTATAATATATATTGTTCCTAAATAACCATTTTTGGACCTCATCCAATTAAGTACATTTTTCCAATCACTATAATTTGATTACAAATTCAGGAAACTAACAACAAACTCACAAACTCAAACTGAAAGAAAACTTATATTATACCAAAACTGCTTTTCTCAATACCAACTAAATCACAGGATAGTTCAAAAAGTCTCTTTTGATTATTTAAATTCTTTGAAAATTTGCTACTTATACCCTCTATACAGTTACTTATATACAGTCCTCCATTTTTTTCTAAATCCTTATCGAAACATGCATGGAGTATTGAGATTGCCCCTCGCTCTGGTGACTTGAAGAATATTTTCATAGCCCAAGGGAAAAGCTTCCTGAATAATGTTTTATCAAACAAGTCTGTGTCAACTATTCCAGGGTGTACAGCATATGCCTTGACTGGGCATCCATCTTCTTCCAGCAGCTTGTTGATGTATCTGGCACTCATTAACTGTAACAAGGAAAAAGTCAATAAAAAAACATGAATACAAAAAAGGAAGGTATTTTTGTAAATAAGGAAAATGTTCATATGATATTTTGTTATTATAAATTAATTGAGGTCATTACCTGTGCCAATTTCGATTGTGAATAGGCAGCCGTCGTGTCATAATGACTTTTCATATTGATGTCTTCGAAATAAATCTTTCCGGGATAGTGCGCGCATGACGTCACATTGACAATTCTAGCGGGACCGTTAATTGCGCCTCCCCTTTTCAACGCTGGCAACAATAGGTGTGTGAGATAAAAGTGGTTCAAATGATTGACAGCTAGTTGTGTCTCGAATCCGTCTTCCGTCAGTTGATAGTCGCCAAACATGATCCCTGCATTGTTCACCAAAATGTGTATTTCCGAAAATTTCGCGAGTACATTGTCTGCAAACTCTTTAACGGATCTTTTAGATTGTAGGTCAAGTTTATACGCATGCAAATTTTCCCCGTTCTCCATAGTCTCGGCGAGCTTTTTAACTAATTCAGGGTTTCGGATCCCCATCACAACTTGCGTTTTAGCTTTCAAGAGTCCTCTGATCACCTCTGTTCCGATTCCACGAGCTCCACCTGTCACCACAGCAACTTTAGTTTTCGCATCTGGCAGCACTATCTTGTTCCTTCGGATGTTTACCCAGTCGTCTATCAGACCGCCCACGCCGGCGCCCTGCATGTCTATCATGTATCGTAATTCACTGAGTATGTGCTTCATTGGTTTATGCCTGTTCACGAACCAGTATACGGCAGCAGCTGTGGTCAAAACAACAGCAGATGCGATGGCGACTGACATTTTGTGAGGTTATGTTATCGTCCGTCCGACGCGACGCGGCGACTACACTGACGTTGCTTGCTTTCACTCCACTGGAAATCCTCTACGCTTTCTCTCGATCGATGTTTGTATTTTATTTACCGTTAGTCCTATGGACTGGTTGGCACTGTTTGTAATTCTATGCACTATTTGCTTCTGAAAAAAAGAACAATTGCAACATTAGAAACAAAATATTCAAAATTAACAAAATATTCGAATTAAATAATTTGTTTGAAATAAACATAATAAAATATATTATGCGACGCGCGTTATCTCAGTCTGACCTCGTTTGAAACTGAAAAGGAATGATGTAATGTATCAATTGATATACCTACTGTGTTAAGAGGAATGGGCGACGAAATCTTCTATGTGTGAAAACTTGCTCATACGTACATGACTTTAATGTGTGAACAAGTACAATGTTTATTTTAAGAATACCATACTTAGTCCATTGAAAAGTTACATTTGGGGTTGCGTTTCTTAGAGGACGCAATTTTATTTTTTTGATGTGTAGGGGGGGTAACTGTAAAGCTAAAATCAAGTTTGTGGGGTCGCCACCCTTGTCCCACGGCCGCCATCTTGAAAATAGGAGTTGAAACGGTTTTTACGATATATCTCTTAAACTATTTATCTGATAAAAAAAATTTGTTAACGTTTTTTGTTGCTAATTAAATTCTCTATAACTTTGGTCCAGTAATTTTTTGTCGTAAAACTATAAATAAAAAAGTTATAAGTGAAAATGTTCAGAAATTCGAGAAAAAATTTATATTTTTCGATATAACTTTTTTTTTTATCATTTTACGAAAAAACAATATCAGACCATTTTTGTAGATCGTTTTTTAAGGAACAACTTTTATAAGCAACATTTTTTCATTAAGTCAATAGCTAAGGTTTTACAGCGCTCCGAAGTGAGTACTATTTTTCAGTACTCTTAACTATACATATTTTATACATGGGTACTAATAATGTGTCATCAGTTATTTATTTATTTTTTTTATTTTGTTATTATAATTCTTTTAATTAGTAATTTTGCAATGTTATTAATAATTAATTATTGACTCTTTTTCACTCCATTACAGAATTTTACAATTATTGATTTTTAAAATAATTTTAAATGTGACGGCCGTTACCGAGAATGCTGTCCAGGTAGAAAATACCCAAGCGACTATTAGGGAACAAAAGAACAGCTGCTATTATTATTATCATTATTTCTAACCTCTCTTACTGTACGAATAGCTGAGAATATTGTGTTGAAGTTGTCGTTCAACTTATATTTCCGAGTCTACCATCAGGTCCAGTCGTGGCTTGGCAATAATAATGATCCTGAAGACTGGGGCTGGAAAAAATGTGGAAAATTATTAATGCCAGTGCAGAGCTCTAAACCTCCAGCCCCCCCTGAGCTTCTTAAATTGATCTTTTGTAAATGCAAAGGAAACTGTGGAGCGATGTGTGGATGTCGAAAAGCAGGGCTAAAATGTTCCGCAGTGTGCTTCCATTGTTCTGGAGAGACTTGCAGTAACGTAATGGAACTCTCAGAATTAACAAACGAAAATGACTTCGATGATGAACCGCCGACATTGACACACCTTCCTTCTCCAGTTCTCCCACTGATATTTGATTCAGAAAACCGATTCGATGCTGAGCTGCAGCCTGGTCCATCGAAAAGACCGAGGACGGAGTAGTTCAAATTTATAAAATCACCGTGGATTAGGCCTATTGGGGATACCACGTAAAAAAAACGCGCCTCCAGACTCTACCTCGTGGGTGGTGAGGAAAAGAGTCAATAATTAATTATTAATAACATTGCAAAATTACTAATTAAAAGAATTATAATAACAAAATAAAAAAAAAAAATAAATAACTGATGACACATTATTAGTACCCATGTATAAAATATGTATAGTTAAGAGTACTGAAAAATAGTACTCACTTCGGAGCGCTGTAAAACCTTAGCTAGTGACTTAATGAAAAAATGTTGCTTATAAAAGTTGTTCCTTAAAAAACGATCTACAAAAATGGTCTGATATTGTTTTTTCGTAAAATGATAAAAAAAAAAGTTATATCGAAAAATATAAATTTTTTCTCGAATTTCTGAACATTTTCACTTATAACTTTTTTATTTATAGTTTTACGACAAAAAATTACTGGACCAAAGTTATAGAGAATTTAATTAGCAACAAAAAACGTTAACAAATTTTTTTTATCAGATAAATAGTTTAAGAGATATATCGTAAAAACCGTTTCAACCCCTATTTTCAAGATGGCGGCCGTGGGACAGGGTGGCGACCCCACAAACTTGATTTTAGCTTTACAGTTACCCCCCCTACACATCAAAAAAATTAAATTGCGTCCTCTAAGAAACGCAAGGTGAGGCCTAAAAAATGTAACATTTCAATGGACTAACTAGGAATATCTAACACATACAACAGGTTCCGGAGAGTACCCGCTTACTATCGGCCGGATTGTTTATTTGCACAAGCAAGCGCATGCGCTTTGCGTGCTATACCAATAAGGTCTTCTAACTGGTAATTCCAAAACTGGAATACGTGATTTGGATAATAGTGCGCTACAATAATGCTACATTACGTAATGGCTACCGCCGTCCAATCAGTGAACAGTGCATTCCTTAACGTGAATAATAACATCTTCCCATTTAAACGCTTTCAAACTGCATAGACTAGTTCCCCTCCGAGATTTTAATGAAGGGTCTTTGAACCGTTGCATCGCCGATGCGTAGCGCGTAACGCAAGAATCACGCCACAAACTATCTGGCTTTGGCTCTCGATACCTACAATGCGGGTTGGATAGGAAACCAATGACGTTATGGTCGTTATCTATAAGATTGTAATGATAGCAAGAATGAATGGAAATATTTATTCGAGATTGCTAATGAAAATGTTATTGAAAATTAAGTGCTTGAATATCAAGGCGTACGCACTTATGTCAGGATTCTATAAACAGTGTCTTGAGTGGGTTTAAGTTAAGAGCTTCCGATCGAAAGCAACACATGTTTTTATCAATTAGTCTTTGTTTGTGGTATGATGCTTAGATGCAGTTGCAGATAGCAGTTGATGGTTATCGAAACAAATGTATGTTCTGGAAACTTAACGTAAAAGTAACAAAATGTGATTTTGACTTCTTAAAGAGGGTAAAATGATATAGTACTTCGCTCACAGTGACCCTAAGTTCACGGCTACGGCTGCAATGCTTGCAACAAAGAAAACGACAAAATTGCAAGCCTTTGAAATCCGGTCCATGAAACAATAAGGCATTAAGTTGAAACTCGCTGTATACATAATAACGATGGTCGAATCCCCACTCGTTTCTTGAGTGTAAACCTGTCTTCGAAGATATAAGGAGCCCTTACAAACATTCTCAACCTTGACAACAACAAAGTTATCTTTGAAATCCATTACTGCTTTCGAGCCAAGCCGAACAGTGAAGCCATAAAGTTGCAGCAATGGACAGTCACCTTGGCAATAATGCTTGGCATAACTAAAGGTTCAACGCACAGAAAATACGCCTCGTTCTACTTGCTGGTCAATATTGTTTAATAACTAGTTTTTAGTCTAGTCTGAGAGAATTTTCAGTTTTAAGGAGGGAACTTTGACTACTCGTTCAATACTAAAGGGATAAAAACTGAACGGACGGATGTGTATGCTGTTCGTGTTTGAACAGGTGGCGAGAATGCAGTTCAGTTTATCTCGACACTCGAGCCAATCTGTGGATTTAACACGTTCACCACATGACGCTATCTACGGGACACCTGATACCCAATAAAAACGTGCTTGACTGGAGACCGTAAAAAAGAAAGAGTTCGGTGTTTAAGGAATGTTCGGAATGAAAATTTTACTTTGTCATTGTATAATGTGGTCTTGCTGGCAGTTTATAAACTATTTGAATTATTTTTTTCTATGTTTTTCGGGTGAGGGAGAATAATTTTTGTGACTTAGGACAAATTAATACCCCATAAAAATCTCTTCCAGTATTCCACAACATTCAAGCTCTAGTTTCGTCTATGTTCTTCTACAAAAAACAGTTGGATCTACTTTCGCATTTGTAACATTAGTATCGATAAAAAGTTGTGGAAGTGATTTCACTTCTCTTGTTTTGCATATTGTAGACGCATCACTTAAGCGACAATATGCTAATAGGTGACGGATATAAATCCGAAATACCCAATATATATATACCAAGGTCTTGTTCTAAAATTTGACACATTTAACAAAACGTCGCCTAGTCGCCTTGGCGTCGAAATGGCAATGTCATTGTGTCCATTATTAACTAAGAATCAGCTGTTAGACGAGGTTTACTCTCATTCATTCAGTATTTTGCTAAAGCGATCGATGATTACTTGTGCAAATTACCTCAGTGCCTCAAAAATATATACTGGAATATGACCGCTATTGATCTTCTTGTAGGACATTTTCAAATAGTATGCCTGTTATATTCATCCACACATGCTTTAGGCATCACAGACTACATACAGACAAACTACTATAATATATTCTGTGTAGTGTTTTTAGAAAGTACATTTAAAATTTTTGCTTACATAGTTACTAGTTTTCTTGGTTACTTGCTTTGACGCGATTAGTTCTGAATTAGAAGTTTAGAAGAGAATTAGAAGTTATTTCACGATATAAATGCTCATGCCCAATCAACCAATCTGGTCTATTGGTATATCTATATAATCAAAGATCTGGTCTAATTTAAGAAGATAGATTCAAAGGAAAACTTTATTTTCTTTAAATTTTCTGTAACTAGAAAACGGACTTCGTTTTTTGTATAATTAATCAAATACATTTATAACTCAAATCAAAACAAGTTAAAGGATGACGTTAAGAACTCATGAAAGCATTATTCGATCAATTCAGCATTTTAGCTTAAACGTACTCTCAGGCTTAGATGGAGGTCGTTATACATTTGAACATACGGATGAAAGGGCAAAATGATACATTTTCAATAACTTGTTATAACTCAAAGAGCCGATTGGATATTGAATCCAATCCAATTGTGCCATTTAAATATTGATATAAGTGCGCGTGCAGTCTCTTGAATTCGGCAGGATGTAATTCGGGGCTATTCAATGTCGAATAGCCGATTCACCCTGAATATTATTTGCTTGGTCAGATAACGTTCTTACCTCTGTTGGCTCTGTGCCGAAAATAGGAGACGTTTCTTGGAAATAACACATTCAATGTTACTGTAGCACTTTGTTTGTAACATTGAAAATATTGTTTGTCAAAGGAAGTCGTAAATGTTAGAGAAATTCGGCCATGTTCGAGTTTTTCTTTACTGTCAGGTCAGAGCGATGTCTCCATCTCATATCGATTCAGTTTGTCTAGATCCCTGTCTACCACTAATTATAGCAAATAATTAACTTCAGATGACTAATACTCTAGCTAGTAGATATGGAGTCTGACGTATTATGTAAATCACATAAAGTTATAAATGGTACTATGTGGACAAGTTAGGCGATTAGTCATGTTCTTGGCTTACTCGATTTTGAAAATGATTCAAAAACGAACTAAGTACTTTGTTTTAATGGTTATGAGTAATGGTTGACTCAGAAAACTTACTGTAAGCTAACAAAGATACGACCATGTCCGAAATGTTTATGTTAAACACTGTACGTACGACTTCTATATTGCCTGCGCGTGTTACAATACTTTTTACAGCTGACGGCTGTAATCAATAACAATTGAACCGAGCGGTACAGTAATATATATATGTTTTGGCTTTTGTTCTATAGTTTCTATGACACAGTATCGTGTGTAGGATAACTGAGTTAATGTTGAGACTGTCTGCTGTGAATATAGTGTACTATCACGGGGTAGGCAGAGAAAGTGGAGTTGTGATATGTATACATAATCGCCTGTTTCGGGTACTCTCGACGTAACTGAAACTCCGGTTTCGTTTGAGACATTTTCTTCTGTATTTCTGTTTCGTCAATCTTTCTTCACTCATCCTTCTTTATGTCCAAAACTACGTACTATGCCTTCATCTTTATGATCACACTATCATTTTCGTCAGTTGCTTTGTGAATCTCTAAATTGCGGATTTGATCTGACGTTACACTTTTCGAAGGGAACGCATTTCAACCGCATTTAGGCTACAGTTATATTTCAGTTTAATACTGTAAAGATGTTCTATTATCAGTTGAGGCTTATAAGGAAAGAAATACGTCATATTAATACTTAAGCATATTATAAAGATTACTGACGTTCAATGTAGTACCGACTTTATGAACTAAGTATATTAATAATTATCTCCATTGAAACCGGATATGAGATTGTTATCATTCACAGTGATGTCGTATATCGTTTACGTAAACTTTTTATCGACATTTACGTAAAGATAAAGTCTTATGAAAGGTATTACGAATACAAGATAGAATGGAACCTACTTATAAGTTTTGCTTAAATAAGCAAAAAAAGTATTTACTACAAGATTGTCTGCCTCATATATGGAGCTACTAGCTTTGCCTCCTGGTGTCACCCGCGTAAAATTTGATTTTATTGGTAGATTTATTTTCAGGTTATTTTTTTGTATTGTTTATCCAGTTAATGTCAACATGTCTCTGTGCCCAATTTCATCTAATTCCTTTTTTTCGCGTTTTTAGTTTTAGCATGAAAACATCCAAACGTTTAAGAGAGGTAGGGCATAACGGGTTTCCCGTTCGAATTCGGAGCTGCCCGACTGGGGCAGGACCTCCACCTTACAGAAGTCCTCATATATATATCCTCACGCCTTCCCACAAGGGTCCCCGAAGGAGTAGGCAGAGGTGTATAGGTAATACCCACACACTTTCCGCCAGAGGTATATAAGGTGCCAACGCGACAGATGCCGAGTCCATCGCCGTTACTCAGGCACGGCTATACATACGCCTTTGAATTTCTTCTCAGACGTATGCAGGTTTCCTCTCGATGTTTTCCTTCACCGTAAAGCTCGTGGTGTGACTAATCACTGTACTTAAGTTCAGAAAAACTCATTGGTACAGTCGGGATTCGAACTTGCGACCTTTGCGTCGCAGGCAACTGCTCGAACCACTCGGCCACCACGGCTCTCTGAACTACTCACTCTCTCTACAGAAGTCCGTAGCCAAATAACACATTTTTTTGTGTTATGTTCCTACGCGGTGAATAAGGTTTCCAGTAATCAGCTCCTTGGGGAGGGGGGAGGATTGTTAAATTGTGTTGGAAGCAGAGGGATTAAACCCATTATGATACAGAGTGGGAACGCGCAAGTGATACTTCGGTATCGTGAGCATAAATAGGCTACGGTAACCGTTTCCCATCAGGTGTGCCGTATGCTTGTTTGCCACTCTTGTTGTATAAAAAAAAAACGAATTTTCGAATTATTTATATTCATAGAATAGAAGTCGAATCATTCCGAAATGAATCGTTATACTTTCCTATCGTACAGTTTTTATCTTTGAAACTTATAGGAAAAAAAAATTCATGAATTTGGATATAGTTCTCATCTTCTTGCAAATCGAACAAAAATATAAATTCGTAGCTGAAAACGATACAAATTACTTTGGATCAATTGGTGTCGAACGCGCCATTAATCGAGCATTTTACCTTGAATAATAAACTACAATTTCATAATAATTGGTGATTACGCCGTTCTTCATCTTGTGTTTTGTTTGTGTCTTTGTTCCCGTTGTTTCAGGGTATTTGAATAAAATAGCGTGTTGATGTTTCGGTTGTTTATTGTGTAATGGCGTCGATCCCTGTCAATCACGTGACCGACGCCGCTATCTTTTTAAATATATATATTTGGCGTTACATATGGCCTGAACAATTGGGATGGGTGATATAATCTAAATGTTTATGAGGAAATAAATAAAAAAAATTACAAGAATAATACTTTGAAGGAGGATAAGGGTTACTATATAGAAGTTAAGTGCATATGTAATATATCACAAAATGAGAAAAATTAACACGATCTACGTCGTTTTCATAATAAACCGTTAAACCATTTTGGATAGTTTTTTGTATAAAGATAGATGGAACTTTTTCTAAGGAAATAAACCTTTAAGGGAGTGATATAAAAAGAAAAAAACTTTCTATAGAAAATAAAATGAAGTACTGATTTTACACAGTCGCTGACGACACTATAGAATATGTATAGATAGAGATAGAGAGAGATTAAAAAAATAATATTACAACAGAAGACTAGTAAAAAGGGTTCGTATAGTGTCAATATTTCAAGTATTCCTCACGCCTTCCCACAAGGGTCCCGAAGGGGTAGGCAGAGGTGTATAGGTAATACCCACACACCCACTTTCCGCCAGAGGTATATTAGGTGCCAACGTGACAGATAGCACGACTATATATACGCCTTTGAATTTCTTCGTATGCAGGTTTCCTCTCGATGTTTTCGTTCACCGTAAAGCTCGTGGTGTGACTATTCACTGTACTTAAGTTCAGAAAAACTCATTGGTACAGTCGGGATTCGAACTTGCTACCTTTGCATCGCAGGCAACTGCTCGAACCACTCGGCCACCACGGCTCTATATAATATATGAATATTTCAAGCATATAAGTTTCCAAGCAGTATAGCTAACAGTCCGTATCAAGTACATTTTAAATTAACTCTTGTAAACCGTTTAAGTGGGAGAAAGTATGGAATAAACTTACTAACGTAACAATTAACTGCTGTCTTAGGTAAGTCTCGAAGTACCTCAACGCTTTCTAATGAAAACGTATTGTAATTGCCATGACGAGTTTCGAACAAATCTGGCATTTTAATAACAAAATAATGTACATACATACATATCATAGTGCAAGTCCCTCCCGAGATAGTTAGAGGAAGTACAGGGCCACAAGGGTGCCTGAAGGGGCTGGCAGAGGTGTTACACAACATCATATTTACTATACTATATTACTATTTACTATACTCTCGAGAGTATAGAGAGCCAGTTCTCCCTAGACTTACATACCTCTTTCGCTTCGTCCATTCATCAGTCTCTTTATACATGCTCGTCGGTTTCGAGTATATATGTGTCTTTGAATTTGAAATGGATCTCGATGTATCTCGGATCGGTTTAGAAAACTGCCTATACAAACACCATTGTCCATTGAATTACCAGATATCTACACAAAGAGATTCCTAATGCCATCGTCACTGGGTACAATTGCCCATTCGTATTACATTCCGTTCTAGTTTATCATTCAATGTAAAGGAAGTGGGCCAAAGTTCGCTATGCGTCCCACTGTTTTATTTATCGTCTGAACTAAGCCACGGTTCAATGAGCCAATTTATTAGGTCTCTGAAATTGTAGGCTTATGAACTCTGGTCTACCTATAGGTACTTCATGTTATAAAGAAAGTTTGTCCGTCTGTTTATTTGAATTGAACGCGTTATCTCAGAAAGTGTTAATCAGATTTTTTGCATTAGATAGCTCGTTTATTTGATTGACGGTTTAGTGGTCAGAGCTCCTGACAGCGAAGTTTCAGGTCGCGGGATCGATCCCTGCTGAGGGCAAGTTTATTTATACATTAAAGAGAAAATCGTAGGTGCTCAATTGAACAAAATTTCCTATTCAGAATACACGAGTACACGGGTAGAACTGCGTTTTCTAGCTTCTACGGAAGACGCCGAGAAAAGATTTATTCGTCATACATCAGTGGGCATAAATTGTAGCGGCTGTGTGCTCAACATTTATCCCGCTATTCTTACAATCATATTAGAAGTTAGATCAATAGACGGATAAATGTATATGTGGCTCGATACTACAAATTACTTGATTCTTCTCTGTCTAGAGTATGTACTCGAAACCAGTGAGCATATAATACGAGATGGATGTATGTGAAAATACGGACGTCTTTGAAACTCGGACTCGGCATAATGATGTGTATTTATATATGCATGCTTCTATCTGTCATCAGGTTGTTGACCTTTTAAATTTAACAAAGTTCTGTATACCCTATTTCATGTCTAACCCAGAAAACAAAGCAGGCCGTGCTTACTCGATTCATATCGATCAGGTTGTGTAAACAATTGGTTAAAATCGATTTACGACATATCGATTTTAGCTGGTGCAACGATGCGGGCTTGTTATTGAACAGTGTTCGTGTTTGATTAACATTTCTAACCAATATTTCATGTACCGTTTTTAAAACACGAGCTAACGAAAACATCGTATGGTAACCTGCATACGTTTGGAAAAAAAAACAAAGGTACAAAGTACGTCGAGCTTGTGT
>JACCPG010009733.1:0-10784 GCA_016069955.1 Drepana arcuata | reverse complement strand
CTTCAGAGTCCGATCTATTTGATCCAGGTAGTTGGAACGTGGCCTTCCTCTGCCTCTTCTTGCACACACTTTGCTTTGTATATCTGTTTCGTCAATCTTTCTTCACTCATCCTTTCTATGTGTCCAAACCAACGTAGCATGCCTTTCTTCATCTTTACAATCACGCCCTCATTCACGCCAGTTGATTTGCGAATCTCTTCATTGCGGATTCGATCTAATATCGTATCGAATAAGATTACAGTAAGTTTCCGTAGAATAAGCTGACTCGGCGCATCGTGTGTCCGACGTATCGTGGGACCTCGCGAACCGTGGGAGCCATGTTCCGTGAGAGCCATATAGTATCAGGAATATGGAAACCGAAGTCAGCAGTTTCCATATGTTGCTATAGCGTAACAGGCGTTAACGAGTGTCTTTGTAAATTTTACAAACTACATTACACTCTTACTTACATACTTACATTCTACAGATTTTTTGTTGAGTAACAAACATCTTCAATAACTTCTTTTTCGCATGCCGCAAGTCGTCTTAGTCAAGTGGTAAGATAGAGCTCCTGACTGCGAAACTAGAGGTCGCGGGTTCGATTCCGATTAGGTCAGATATCTGTCTGAAGAACACGAGTATTTGTACCTTAGTCTTGGATGTCCTATGTATTTATGTATATATATCTATATAAGTAAATACACAACACAAACTTTGCTTAATTTGGGGCTACGAAAATTTGTGTGGATTGTCCCGAGTTATTTTTCTATTTATTTATTATTTATTTAATATGAGAGCCGTGGTGGCCGAGTGGTTCGAGCAGTTGCCTGCGACGCAAAGGTCGCAAGTTCGAATCCCGACTGTACCAATGAGTTTTTCTGAACTTAAGTACAATGATTAGTCACACCACGAGCTTTACGGTGAAGGAAAACATCGATAAACCTGCATACGTCCGAGAAGAAATTCAAAGGCGTATGTATAGTCGTGCTTGAGTAACGGCGATGGACTCGCCATCTGTCACGTTGGCACCTAATATACCTCTGGCGGAAAGTGGGTGTGTGGGTATTACCTATACACCTCTGCCTACCCCTTCGGGGACCCTTGTGGGAAGGCGTGAGGATATATTATTATTATTATTTAATATAAGTAGTAATCATCGGGCGCGGCTAGTGGCTTAAGTTTGAGCCTACAAACTCAAGGTTACAGGTTCATAATTTATTTCTCTTTTTTCTTTTCAATGCCAATCCTCACGTCTACTCATCAATCAGTTTCTATTTGAGTAATATTTTTACCGTAAATCCCGCACCCACGCTAAGATAAAGGCAATAGGACAGTCTCAAAGGGTACGCTCGTACTTAGGTACATTTATGAGCATAAGTACATATGCGTAAAAATATATTACAAGCCCCAACACGAGACTGAGCCAAAAGGCCGGAGCAAGTATTTCAGGCAGTGTAACACTTGGGTTGATATTTTATTTGCTCCGGTTGTGGTCCAAGCTAAAGAAACCAGCCCAGTAGCCTAGCTAGCGAATCAGCAACGCCTTAAGCGGAAGTCCGAACACATGGGGTGCCCTTAACTATGCTAAGTACTTAAGAAGTGACTGGCTGAAGGCCTTTAGTCTCACTATTATTTAGTGATTTGATATTATATGGCCGTGATAACCGTGGTTCGAGTAGTTGCCTGCGAGACATAGATCGCAAGTTCGAATCCCGACTGTCCGCGATGGACTCGCCATCTTTCACGTTGGCACCTAGAATATATTTATCTCTGGCGGAAAGTGGGTGTGTGGGTACTACATATACACCTCTGCCTACGCCTTCGGGGATCCTTGTGAGGATTAAAAAATTACAGACAACCAAAGCCTGCAGGGAATCTTATCACTTAGACCAAACTCAAACGCTGTAAGAAAATGTAGCGCTCGCAATAAAATTGAAAATTTATGCAACTACAAGTTTTCCTCCCGCTGCTTATCTCAAAGTATATAAATATTTATATTTATGTATGACCGTATATCTGACCGCTTGGTACTTATGTACATACACCATACTTTCACCTACATACAGGCTGCAGTAAGTCATGAACTTCCCCTCTATAAAAAATACCATTTTAATAATACATCTAAGTGTACAGTGTTTTGGAAATTATTTGAGATTTCAGTAAATTCCTCATCCTCACGCCTTCCCACAAGGGTTCCCGAAGGGGTATTTTTATTTTATTTATTTGGTTCACCAACAATTGTTTACACCAAACTTAAATCTAAAGATACAAACAAAAAAAGTGTAACAATTACTTAAAGGTGTAGCGACATGTTGTACATGTATGTAGTGCATTGTGGCACGACGGCACTGCCCACCCCGCAGGCAGTCGCCTCTATAATTTTGTACCGGTTACATGTAACTTGCAACTAAACATAGTCAACTCAGTTCGGAATTCTTTTATTTCACACTCAACCCTCACTAGCAGTACGTATGCTAGATACCTACACAACCATCCTAATTATATACAGATTAGCATTACGTACACTGGTGACCCCGACGTAATACAAAGGTTAACACCACATGTACTTAAATACTATCATGCAGCTGACCGATAAAAAGAAAAAAAAATAAACATGTACAATACTCATCTACCAAGTAAGTAGTCACTTAGGCTACAAACTATATTTCTAAACTAGACAGACGTTTAAGTATGGACCGCTTTTTAACAAAGGCAGAGGTGTGTAGGTATCACCCACACACCCACTATGAGAGGAAATTCAAAGACTTAAGTATACTCGTGCTTGAGAAACGGCGATGGGCTTGCTATTTGTCACGTTGGCAATTAAGTAAAATTCCGGCGAAAGCAAGATATTATTTTAACCACTGCCTACCCCTCCGAGGAACTTTGAGGAAAGGCGTGAAGGTTAAGACTTACCAAATACCGGATATTCAATCATGTAAATTGTAGTCTAACCCAGATTGGATCAAAGTTATTGTTACAAAATCAATGGAAGCGCCATCTTTCGGCAACACAAACCGTCGCCAAAATGATGTTTAATTAAAATTGAGAGATCCGACGCCAAGGCATTGTGTCAATTAACGAATTCGCAAATGTCCATTAGTGAAAGTTTCTTAATCCAATCTAAACTGCGATTAAGTATTAATAAATTTTAATTAATACGCGGCTCGGTATGACACTGTCGAATAATATATTTCACATGAAAATAAAATGGACGTCCCCAGTTTAAGAGAATAAGGAGTGAGACTGAGCGTAGGATAAACCTGTTATCTTTGTTATTTATGAACCGTAGTGGCCGGGTGATTCGAGTAGTAGCCTGAAATGTAAAAAAACTGCCACAGACTTATTATTAGCTAGATTAACAAGAAATATAATATATTATAAGCATAAATCACTATGGGTGGGGTCGATCCCCACCACCTTTCTATAAAAGCCGGTGTCAGTGAGTATCGGGCGCATTCGCTGCTCAGACATCAACGGGAAAGGTGGTTGGTTTCGATGCCACGTATTGTGAGTCCGTTCCATATTATTTTTACTCTGTGGTTATTGTTTTATAGTTGTTATTGAATTGTTTTCAACGATTGATTTGAAATATGTAAAAGACGTGTAATTTCGTCTGTAAATATTAATGTGAATTTAGTTTTAGATTGTTCTCTGAAGTACAGAACTTTGTAACTGAATAAAATCAATTTTAATTGTTCTTCACTTCTGATTGCCAAAATCAGAAGTGGGATAGGACTTCGCTCACAAATAAGCCTCGCGAGTAAACAACCGTTAATTTTCGAGCAAAGTGCCACGTTTTTCACGTGAACGAACATTAGGGACGCCTCCACTTCAATCTGAAGTTGAGGGTAGCCGTAGGAACGATCTCTTGCGAAACGAGACGCAACGTTCGCGCCGTGATAGATCGCGATCGCATTTGCGTCGTCAAAGGACTCGTCCCGTTCGCGCCGTGCTAGATCGCGCTCACGGTGCGACAGAACTCGTTCATGACTTCGCTCTCGTTCCCGTAACAATTATCGTTTGCACGAAAGGTCAAGGTCCCGTTCAGTTAGTTTACATCGTCATTTAAGTAAACCTCAGTCCTACCCGCAAGACAACTCGGTTAAGGACGCTTTAGGTTCGATCGTGTCTCGATTAATAACTACTAAGCAAAGCACGGCTAGTGGTTCGCGAGTGCCGTCATCGTCCGTTCATTGTAGCACACCCCCGCTTTATAAAAATAGTGCTTCCGCGACTCAAGCGCTAGTTGAAGCGTTAGGTACGTTAACAAAACCTAAAACCAGTAATTATTGTGTCAAATTTTGATCCAGCTGTTAATAACTTTGAGGTGTGGTGCAATGAAGTGGGGAGAGCTATACGGGTTTTTCTCCTGTCGCTAATTGCCTTAGGGGTTAAAGTTAAAGTAGTTTGTTAAAGAATTTAAATCCCTGTGTCCGCAAAGAGTGGATTACGCGCAAATTCTTCACGAGGTTATAAATTCAACGTCAGAAAAGTTTTCGTCCTACGTTGAATACGCGCGCCGTTCACTATTGCGTTTACGCATGATTAAAGGGCTAAGCGAAGAACTTATGGTCCAGATAGTAATATTTGGTATCAGCGACATCCAGCTGTGCGCGCCGCCGCTACCAACGCCGACTTACGGTGGAAAATCTCGTATAGTTTCTAGCTACATACATTAAACGTACCCGCAAATTTGATAATCGCAATTTCGTCAGATCTAAGCCATTCGATTTTACTGTAGCTAAGAAACGTAATCTCAATAGTTTCGGTAAACCTGAAATTAAGTGTTTCTCTTGCGGTGACGCTGGTCATTTACGAGATAAGTGTCCTGAGAAGACCAACAATAGTTTTAAACTGGTTCTTTGCTCTTTGACATAAGCACAGCCGTGATCCAGGGTATACCGGTGGACATTCTGATAGATAGTGGCGCACTTAATGTGTCTTTGATATCCTCCGCGGTAGTTAATTACTTTTCTAGTCCGCGTAGACCGATTAATAGTTTAAAATTCGGTGATATCGTTATTTAGTTTTTGTAATCATAAAACGTGTCTGCAATTAGTTGCGTTTAGTACTTGCGTTTAGTTGAACATTCAGAAGGATTGTTCATGTTATTGGTAAATGTCGTGTTAACGACACGTGCTATTTTGGTGTTCTATGTTACAGTAATATAGCGACTACCTCCTAGAACGACACGTGTTCATTTAAAATGTTAGTGTTCTTGCAACGTTTAATTTTTTCAATGTTAGGGAAATAAAGCGGTTACCTACTTGTTCTATTTTTATTCGAACGTAATTCAGTCGTTTTCATTTTTTTGGTGAAATAGCATAAAAGTTAAAAAAAAATGTTTGACGTAAAGCTAAATTGCGTTGTAAAAGTACGTAAAAGTATCGTAGGACAAGTCGTAACCGCAGTAAAATTATGAGCCGACGACATTACTCTTACAGAACTGCAATGCATTTTAAACCATTTGAGCGTGATAGAAAGACAGGCGAGACCGACACCGTCGCTGTCGCAGCCAGCCCCTATAAGTTAGCTGCTATTGGAACCTGCCTCTGTGGGCGCCACGACGCTGAGCACACCTCCGCCCCTGAGCCAGCGTGTTCGCTCCATGAAGTGCTTGCCGCCCGCCAGGTGTACATCGCCACAATTAACTTCGGCAGCCAGCACTGGTTTTACGGAGGAGTTCCCTGCTGATGCGCCAGTGACCACTATATAGTCCATCAACAATTCGGTGAGATCTAACCAACCTTATTACATTTTGAACTTTGACCCCAATCTTCACGATATTGTGGTTTGGTGTCGAGAAATCGACCTGACCAGGGTTCTCAACCAATGAAACGTAAACAATTGCTTATCTCTAATCGGGAACTGCCTAAAGGTGGACGCTAGTATATGGCTTAGCGAGTGGGTCATGACATGACCGATCGCAGCTGAAGCTCATTTTTACATAATTTACGCCGCTATGTTCTAAGATAATTGACATTACCAACATTTAATTTGAAGTGATGTAATTGTAATCGGAAGATTATTACGCGACATACGCTGCTTATATAAGACGATCGTTGCTTCACCTACGAACTGTAATGAATAATTTTTTGCAATAATAAAAAAAAATAGTTTTCGTGTAATGCACTAAAATCGAGTATCAATCAATCGAGCACTAAGGGCGAACAAATAGTAAATGTCAGGCAAGCCGAGCGTTGTGTGAAGACCGTTCTTAAAATTGCTCCGCATAGAGAGCACCAATAAAACTTCCACATGGTCTGACGATTTGGGTAAAATTCAGTTAGTTTTAAAGGTAACAAAACAAAAAAACCACACGATATTCTGCGTTGTATTTATTAATTGGTACTAATGCGACTACTCCTGTGATTCGTGCACTGATCCGCGATGTTGCCATCAAAAACTCAAGCCCTAATCGCGAAGCCTTGAGAGAACTCTGCAGAAACTTTGCTAAGGCGTCCCTCGATAAAAATCAAGACAGTCAAGATTCTCGGTTAAATCGTCAAAGACACCCGCCAAATAAATTTCAGGTTAAATGATCAAGTGTTTGTGATAAAGTACGCACAGTCCACTGGGAAACTTGATCCCGGTATGAGAGGACCATACCGCATTATTAAGGTATTGCCTAGTGATCGTTACGAGCTAAAGTTACTAAGTGGTGCTAGAGGCAAAACAACTCAGGCCGCAGCTCAGTATATGATACCTTGGAAAGGCGAATGGTGTCCAGAGAGTTGTGCTGCATTCTTCGACAAAAAGTTTCAACCATATTTTTAATTTGTTGTTTTCTTATGTTAAAGTAGCGCGTGTGATATGTCAGCATACGTGCGAGTAAAAGGCGAGTGTTTGCCTTGCTGGTTGAAACTGGCTGCTGGTGTGGTGCAGTCATGGTGTGTTCCTGGGGCCAGTATCCTCGAGTGTCGGGCCTCAGCAGACGTGCGTGCCGGACGTGCGTGCCGGACGAGCGTGCCGGACGAGCGTGCCGGACGAGCGTGCCGGACGAGCGTGCCGGACGAGCGTGCCGGACGAGCGTGCCGGACGAGCGTGCCGGACGAGCGTGAAGTCTTGTCTTCGGACGAGCGTGAAGTCTTGTCCTCTGGATGAGCGTGAAGTCTTGTCCTCTGGATGAGCGTGAAGTCTTGTCCTCTGGATGAGCGTGAAGTCTTGTCCTCTGGATGAGCGTGAAGTCTTGTCTTCGGATGAGCGTGAAGTGGGGTAAACCATCGAGGTATGGAGCCCTACGGCACATTGCTAGTTACAGCGAAACATGAGTTCCTGTAATTAGTGAGGGTGCGCACATTACCGGACGCGGTAAGGGTGCTTGGCACATTACTAGGCTTATAGTCTAGTAAGGGTACGCTGGTCAAACAGCATTGCGGTTCTGAGTGAGTAGCTACTCACTTAGTAGTTACTCACTTAGTTCTCCAACATGTTATGATGAACGAATGGAGATGTTAAACAAGATGTTTTGAGAGTTTGGTATAATTGAGAGATTGTGAGTGAGGGGGCCCCTAGAAAGGAGAAGTATGAAGGAGATGGATACAAGTGCGTTAAATGGGACGTATGCACTTTTCCACAAAATTTCTGACAGATGACGATCCAGAATGCTTAGGACAATCTTCAGCGCCTGGAACATCCTTAGAGCAACCTGGCCCCTCCGAAGTGCCGACGACTATTCTAAGAAGTTCTACGCCACAATTGCGTTCCATGGACAGCAGTGAAGAAAGCACGCCTTAAACTTAGATGCAGTCGAGGACGATGCACAGTCAGGAGAGGCCGTATAAGCATAAATCACTATGGGTGGGGTCGATCCCCACCACCTTTCTATAAAAGCCGGTGTCAGTGAGTATCGGGCGCATTCGCTGCTCAGACATCAACGGGAAAGGTGGTTGGTTTCGATGCCACGTATTGTGAGTCCGTTCCATATTATTTTTACTCTGTGGTTATTGTTTTAGAGTTGTTATTGAATTGTTTTCAACCATTGATTTGTAATATGTAAAAGACGTGTAATTTCGTCTGTAAATATTAATGTGAATTTAGTTTTAGATTGTTCTCTGAAGTACAGAACTTTGTAACTGAATAAAATCAATTTTAATTGTTCTTCACTTCTGATTGCCAAAAATATTTAATTCAGGAATAATCAAATATGAAATTTAATTTTGCGCAGGTGGACCCGTGGGCACAACTAGTAATATACATACATACATATCACGCCGAGTCCCTAATGGGGTAGGCAGAGACTATAGAGCTATATATATATCTTAATATATAATATTTCATCTGTGACAAGCACACGTACTGAAGAAATATACCTATGTACAAAGATATATATATGGAGCTGTGGTGGCTGAGTAGTTGGAGAAGTTGCCGGCCGTATAAATATTGCAAGTTTAAATCCCAACTATACCAATACGTTATTCTGCACTTAAATACAGTTATTAGTGACACCACGAGCTTTGCGGTGGAGGAAAACATCGAGATGAAACCTGCATACGTTTGAGAATAAATTCAAAGACGTGTGTGGGTATATAGTCGTGCTTCAGTAACAGCGATGGACTCGCCATCTATATGTGTGTGTGTGTGCGTGCGTGTGTGTGTGTGTGTGCGTGCGTGCGTGCGTGTGTGTGTGTGCGTGCCTGCGTGCGTGTGTGTGTGTGTGTGTGCGTGCGTGCGTGCGTGCGCGTGTGTGTGTGTGTGTGTGTGTGAGTGTGTGTGTGTGTGGGTCTACCTCTGCCTAACCCTTATGGGAAGGGGTGAAAATTTATAATAGATTTTATAAAATTTTTGTCGGTTCTTTTATGATATTATCGGATGAGCAGTTTTTCTTGGTATGTAGATAAAATTCAGCTGTAGACAAATACAATTTGGATGTCCCCGCGTCAAATTCGCCGAATCCACATGAATCTAACCTTACCTTAAACGCTCAATAATGCATGTGATCTCGTTTGGTTTGGCCCCAAAATAGAAAACCGGACGAGATTCGTTCGCTGTCAATATTTGGACAAAATAAATGTAGGCCTATTCAAATAGAGGCCACTAAACGTGTAAATAGGCCAGAAATGTTTGGGGTCGGAACGTGACAGAGTAAATTAATATTGTAAAAATATTGACTTTTGTATTGATAAAGTGTAAAAGGCCCATTATGGTCATGGTAACGTTGGTTTGTCATGTTATTGGCTGGTGTAAAGGTGCGTTTATGCTAGTCTTTAGACATTTTATTCATATACTTTTATAGTTTTTATAAGAAGCTGTGGTGGCCGAGTAGTTGCCTGCGACACAAAGATCGCAAGCTCGAATCCCAACTGTTCCTCTGAGTTTTTCTGCACTTAAGTACAGTGATTACACCGCGAGCTTTACGGTGATGGAAAACATCGAGTGGAAACCTGCATACGTCTGAGAAGCAATACAAAGGCGTATATAGAGTCGTATGTGGACTCGCGGATGTGTGGAATCTGTCACGTTGGCACCTAAAATATATTTGTCTAAAAGTGGATGTGTGGGTAGTACACCTATCCCTACTACTATAAACCTCTGCCTACACCTTCGGGGACCCTTGTGGAAAGGCGTTAGGATGAGCGGAGCTGATAATATCCAACTCTTCTTGCATAATCGGTGCTTGGATACTATATTCTGTGCTCACACAGTGTATAAGCGTCAATGGTTGAGCTAGGGTTAATAGGTAAGGCAAACATCAAGCTCAGAATGTAGTGCACTCCACTAGAATGCACTTGAAATGTTTCAGCGCAATGCAGTTGCGACCTGTGTTTTCATTGACGTTAACTAGAGCTTTACCGACCTGCTTGAAAATGATTTCTGGACAGTCACAACGTATACCCGTTTGTTGCCACACAAGGAATACTAGCATATTACCTTTTTATATGGGACAATCGCACGCAAATTGACATAGTCCCAAATTAAGGAAGTTAAGAAGTTGTCTAGTTACCAATACAAGTTATGGTAACTAGACAACAATAAAATTATTTATATAGATATATAAATATATGCACATAAATATAACTAAGGTACGAAATCTGCCCTCAGCGGGAATCGAATCCGTGACCTTAAGATTCGCGAACCGGATCCGTGGTAGTCAGGAGCACTAAGACCAGACGGCCGTCGCACCATTATATTTGGTTACAACCAACATCGAAAACTCCTTATTATGGTTACCAATCGATTAGCACACTGAGACAAGGGTCACATGTTCGTTGCTCGCGTAGGAAAATGTTCATTATTTAAATTACTATACATATTATATACTCACGCCTTCCCACAAGAGTCCCCAAAGAGGTAAGTAACTTTTCGCCAGAGATATATCTGAGGTGCCAACGTGACAGATGGCGAGCCCATCGCCGTTTCTCAAACATTACTGTTACATACGTCCATAATTTCGCCCATGTTTTCCTTCACTGTAAAGCTCATGGTTTCTTGTACTTTGGTTCAGAAAAGCAGTTTCACTTGGAATTAGAATCAGCGTCGGATCTCAAAAGGGGAAGTTAATTAAAAAAATATTATAATAAGTTAATTTTCTCATCCAAGGGTTATTTTCACGCGCGCTAGTTCCATATGAGGTAGACACACCGCGCTTGTCCGTAGCACTGCATTATAAATAACACCATTTCGCGAGCTAACCGTATTGCGGCGCGTTCGTTTTATTATTTCACGAGTACACTGTTTACCGAAGCCGGTGGAATTACATTCATATCGTCGAGGTTCTTAGGTAGGCAGAGAAAATAGAGCGAGACGAAAAATTTCAGACTTTTTCGCTCTATCACCATTCATCAGTCTCTTAATACATGCTC